>OVAX01001736.1:0-39534 GCA_900406405.1 Lepidium africanum | reverse complement strand
ACCGATCAAATCAGGTTTCGGAACTATTTAATATCATTATTATATTCTTTTTATAACAATAACATCTTAATAGAATAATATGAACTCATATTTATTCAAAACATGTTATCTTCACAAAGTCCTTCCCTTTTGAACGATTCCAGAAAATTGTAATTTTTTATTTCTTTACTAATTGAGGTACAGTTCATATTTGATAGCGAAATCTATTAATACTTTTGCTTAACCTCACATGGTTATTATAAACGTTTATTGATTTGAGTTATTAGTATAGTCATGAGAACTTAAATCGTATGTTTTTGATATATTGTTAAATTATATTGGTTGCAGCTTTTTTTAAAAAATATTTTTCTTTCTACGTTTTCTTAATTTTTTTTTTGTCACAAACAACCTTAAACTATTGATAAACTAGGTTCAGTTACATAAAGGGCTGACTTAGCAAGCCCATCTGCTACAACATTCATGGGCCTAGGAATGAAATGAAAAGAAACAAAAGAGAACCAATGGGCAAGGCCGGAGATATCATGAGGATTCCGTAGATGTCCGAAATGAGATTGCCGGTTACAACGGCTCTGATGAGAACGAAAGAGTTAGCTTCAAAAGCAACTGAAGTAATCCCCTTAGCTAGAGCTGATTCCATTGCAAGTTTCAGAGCTAAAGCTTCCACTGCTAAGGGAGATGAAACATCCCCAATTCTACAAGATTCTCCCAGGTGACTTTATCTTCTGTGATACAGCACCATCCTACACCTACTACCTTGAGATCAATCTTCCAAGCATCAATCTTCCAAGCAGCATCACAGCGAACAATAAACTCTGCTTGGTTAGAGGGTTGATCTCGCCTCAAGTTATAGTCTGTTGATCTAACTGGATTCAAAGAGAGTGAAGTACTCGACTCCCACTCCTTTGCACTTATGATAGCGCCGGTAATTATATCTTGTGCTTTCCAGACTGTATCTTTGAAAATGGTGTGATTCCTACCTTTCCCTAAGGTCCACAACAACCAGGCTACAAGAGGAGTGGATGTGATTCCTATAGGGGGAAGACATCGATTTTTGGCTAGGAAGCGCCAAACTTCTATCAATTTTGCATCTTCTCTAACTGAGATCTCATGTCTAAAAGAGGTACTCTGCCACACCTCTCTTGCAATAGAACAATGGAACATGATATGTTCAACTATTTCTATTTCCCCACATCGCTTGCATAGATGATGTTGGTATAGAGCTCTAGATGCAAGATTCTCACCCGTTGGTAGAATATTAGAGAGTGATTTCCAGAGAAATGTTTTGATCTTAGGTGGGAGATGAAGAGCCCAAACATCTGAAATCCAATTGTAGTGTTGGTTAGTTGGGTTTGAGATTGTGGTAATACCTGACTCATATAACTCCATGGCTCTGTAGTATCCTGTCTTTGTGGTGTAGATTCCACTTGGATGACTCAACCAAATTCGTTTGCCTTTGAATCTTAGCTTACTAGGCTTGATGCAGAGAATATCGGAGACATAGTTTGGAAGAAGTAGCTCAATTTTGTCTTTATTCCAGATGGTTATGTTTGGGTACATTAGATCACTCACTTTTAAATCTTTTGATGCTGCTGTTGCAGGACTAAGAGGAGTGCGATTTGCAATATTGGGAATCCACTTATCGAACCAGACATCAACTGAATTGCCATCTCCTATGGCCCACCAAGATTGTCTTTGACCAAGTCTCTTCTTACTAAAAGGTTGTGCCATCCATGGGATGCAGAGCTAGCTTTCCTGCAATTTAACAAGTCAGAAGTTTTGCAATACTTAGAGATTAAGAGGCGACTCAGGAGGGAATTCTGGTTTTGATAGACTCTCCACCCAAGTTTCCCCAACATGGCCTCATTAAATTGCTTGATGCTGCGAAATCCCATACCACCATTTTTCTTGTGTCTTGTGAGTTTCAACCATGAAACCCAAGCAACTTTCTTCTTTTCCTATGTTGAATCCCACCAAAACTTAGTAAGTTCCAACTGGATTCTTTTACACATGGATACAGGAAGTTGGAAGCACGTCATGGCATAAATAGGAATGGATGAGAGGACACTCTTAAGTAGGATGTGCATGCCGGCATGTGAAAGAAATTTGGAGCTCCAACTGGTACTCTTTTGTTTGATCTTGTCAACAATAGTCTCAAAAATATCTTTCTTTCGTTGGCCAAAACTTTCTGGCAGTCCAAGGTATTTACACATGCCTCCTTCATTTGTGATTTGTATTTGTTGCTTAACCCGGTCTTTCAAATTCTGTGATGTTTTTCGAGAAAAGATAACCGCCGATTCTGCTTGTTGATACATTGACCTGAGGCATATTCGTACTTTTGCAGGATCTTCTTCAAGGTTTCCAAGCTGCGTGTGTTACCCTTGCAAAAGAACATAGTATCATCAGCGAACAATAAGTGGTTAACATAAGGTCCGTCTCTGTTTATTTTAATTCTTGTCATGAAACCTAGAGCTTGTGCTTTGTCACACATTCCTGATATAACTTGGCTGCAAATTATAAATAGATAAGGAGACAGTGGGTGGCCTAGGCGGATTCCACGTTGAGGTGTAAGTGAGCCACGAGGAGCACCATTGATCAGGAATGAATAGGTGACTGAGGAAACACACTCCAGAATCCAGGCAACCCATTGCTCACAAAATCCCATTGCTTGCATAACTGTTTTGATAAAATTCCACTATGCTTTCTTAATTATTATTAACAGTATTGGCTTTACTCTTGATATGTTTAATAGAGATTATCTATGTAGCACTCAAACATGGGTAACTGCTTGTGTTAATCTATGAAATCGACTGATCGAGCATATCTTTTCATCCAAAATACATAACAAAAGACCAAAAAAAAGTAAATAAAGATCTTCAAGTATTGGCGACTCTATATGTTTGAAGTATTTTATTGGAGAACTTATAGGAATATGTTTGATGCATCAATTCTGAGGTAAATATTATTATGTATAACTTTGATGAAATGTTCAATTTCAAAAAATAAATGATACCGTACTTTATTGTTATACATGTTTTTTTTTTTTGCAGGAAGAAGAAAATATTGATGGAAGTCTAAACATCAATGATCAAGTTAACACTAATACTAATAAGTAGTAATAACGCCAAAATCAATGTCATGGAGTTTTTTTTCGTCGAGAACAATGTCATGGAGTTAATTCATAAATTTTTTTTATCAACCTTACTCGTTCTTTCTACTACTAACAGGATCGGTAAATGCTCAATCCATAGTCAAATTATTTCTACTGGAGCTGGCGAGATTTGAACCCACCACCTGGTGGCAAATTAGATCAGGGACAAGCCACTTGACCACATGCTTCTTGAGGTAAATTTATATCTTTAGTGGATTTAATTTTTATGTTGTATTTTTTATAAATTATTAATAGATTATCTATTTTCGTTTTTAATATAATATAATAATAACGATCAAACTAATAGATTCGATAATTTTTAATATTATATTATGCTAAAATTTTAAAACATTTAATATCATTTATAAAGATATGATAACGAGTAAAATAATATGATGCAGTAATAAAGAAAAACGTAATATCATATATTTTAACAAAAAATTAATATCATTTATAATAGCTGATACAAATTTTCGTTTCATTTAATACAAATGACACAAAATTAACATCAGTTAACGTAAATGATAGAAATATTAACATCATTTATAATAACTAATACAATTTTTTTTTCACTTTTTACAAATGACACAAAATTAACATCAATTACTGTAAATGATGGAATTATTAACATCATTTTTAGTAATTGACACAATTATTAGAATTATTTATAATAATTAATACAAATTTTAACATCATGTTTTACAGGTGATACAAGTTAGTATGAGTTATTAATAAATGATGAAAATAATTGCATCAATTGCTTAAATTGACACAAAGTATTTGCGTCACCACTTTCAGAGTTATATTTATAAGTGATGTAAATACTAGTTGTATCAATTTAAAATTGATGCAAACAAGTAAAATAAATGACACAATACATCTAATTTATTGTAGTGAATGAAACTCAAAAATAAATTAAAAGAATGATTTTGATTAATTTTGATGGTTTAAATAATTTTTTGTTGCAAGTGGTTTTTAGTCTAGTGGCAGGTGGTAAATCCACAAAAGACAGCGCACTTACACATCTCGAGATCGAATTTCACCGTCTACATTATGTATAAATTTGATTAATACAAAAAAATAAAAATAACTTTTTGTTCTCCTTTTGCTCGATAGAGGAATGAGAGCAATAATCAATCGAAACTTTTGTTTTAGAAAACAAAACCTAAAGTAATTAAAGTAAACGTCTGGATTAGTTAAAAAGATGTCTCTGTCTATAGAAAATTAAGCACTTACTTTTTTCAGCTATACGAAAACATTATGATAGGTCCTCATGCAATGCATTGTATTGCCAATAATACAATACATTTCAAAACAAGTTGGGGGCTTAAATCACAGTGGTTATTCTTTTGCCGTCAGATTGTTCCTCGGTGCTTGTGGGTCTCTTCTAAAAGCAACCATGTTCATATTATCTTTTGTGTCGCTCAACTTTTTAGCATATTGGTAGTACGTAAGTTTCTTCTATGGCCCAACTAAAAGTTCAAATACATACATTATATGTATATCATTTTCTTTAGTGTGCACGAATTTGAATTTTGTTTTGAGGCTTATTAGGCATCAAAGCCAAGCGTTATCCTATATTATCGGTCAACGCAGGAGTCATCGTTAAGAGTTTCAAAATATATTGTTGAGATTAGTGACTTTTTGTGATAAAACATTGATAATAAATCCAACTTTTGTGGCAAAAATCAATGTCGTGACATTTTTCGTCAAGACTATATACTTTTCAGAAACTAAGATCATCTCATTAATAGGGATGAGATTCAGAAATTAAGATCATCTCCAACAATGGTTTTTAAGTGAGTATTTTACTAAAAAATTATTAAAATAATAAAAAAGTAGGAAAAAAATATAGATAGGTTTCTTGTGTCTCTTATTTAAGAGAGGCATCTAAACAAGTTAAGAGATCCAAACACCACTTGTACTTACTTCATTGGACAAAAAATTTAAAGAAAATATAATTTAAATGAAAAGTTAAATTCTTATAGAAATACTAATATTTTACTATTAAAAACCTTAAATTAGAGTACCATCAATTAGAGATGCTCTAGTGGCCCTAACCTAGTGGTTGTACTACATCGATCTAAGCAATTGATGGATGCTTATAGATTCACACTAATTTTGCACCCGCACTACGTGCGGAATAATATTTTTGAATCAATTTATATGATATTCATTTTACTGCTTTTTACAACGCTAACATTACTCCTAAGTAGAAGAATCAACCATTTTTTCACTCTCACCAATCTCTCGAAATTATATTTAAAATATTTCACTCCCAACTCTTTACTTTCTATCTTCTTTATTTCACTAATTTCTAATTTGTAATTAATTTTTTTTTTTTGTGAATTGAATTTTGATGATGTGTATTAACCAAAAAATTTGATTGGTGTTGAGAATCAAAACTTAAGCTAATGTTTCAGTTCTATAATGTTTTAAAATGCTAATGTGTCAGTTCTAGTTTTGTACCCGCGTAAATGCGCAGTATAATATTTGACACTATATTTTTCAATATTTTATTTTTAAATATCTTCGACACAAAAGTTAGTTGATGTTAGAAGTATCATTTTTAGAATTTACTTGAATATTTATTAACATTCAATATTTCACAAGATATTTGAGAGGATATTGCATATTTTATATATTATTTGATTGCTAGGAAGATAACTCTTCAGTTAGATTCGATATGTAAGCTTCTAAAATTTTTCCTTGAACTTCTTCAACTCCTATCATTTCTCTTTGAATTTCTATGGACATTTCTTAATAAGAACTTTTGTAGTAGTATCAAATATTAATATAATACTAATTTGATTGATACTCATATTTTAATGTTTAAAACTAAAAACAACAAACCAAAATATTGAAATATAAAAAGAAATTACGCACTCTTTATAAACCTTATTCTTAAATTAAAATGAAATATATATTTAAAATATGAAAAACTCATCGTTTTTTTATAATTATGCATCATGGTTAGAATTTACAGAGACATAGGTAGGTCCCACCGTTCCAGGTTAAGTTTAATCACCAAAAGAATAAAATAAAATCATATTGTTGAACGTCTCAAAATATGTCGAATGCTTGCATGTTGAGAAAATGTCATGATGCATGCCTATTCCACGGCAACATAAAGTAGTATACTATCTTGGACACAAATGTAAACAAAAATATTATTCTACAAGTTTGTTTAAATTATACAGTTTTGACGACATAAATCATAATATGCAAGCATTATATATATATATATATAGAATAATAAGAAAGAAAAAGACAAAGGCCAAGAAATTAATGTGTGCTTAGACGTGGAATCTTCCAATCTTAGAAAAATATACATTTATTTCGTAAGAAAAAATGTATATGGAAAAGAAATTTCGAAGACAACTAATTAATTAATTTAAGGTTAGCTGCACATAGCCTCCTAATCTAATGTATTTGAAGTGATCAACAAAACTGGCCAACTCATGTAATTATTGACTAATAGTCTAATACAACAAAATCGAAAAAGCGAAGAGTCAGTCATTAAAAAACATGCATAACGTGTCAAGTGAGACCGGTCGAATTCGGTTCGTGCCGGTAATTTCTTCTTCCAGGTTTGGCCAGAAGACCGACGCGTGGCGGTACTAGTGGTGACTGGTAGGTCTGTTTCTTGACAGCTAAAATCTTGTACGTGTCGTACATTAATTTGTTTGTCGTGCTTTCTTGCTGTCCCAAGCTTGGTGAGATTAGAACTACTCACTTTATTACCAAAGAGGACGTGTGTTAAACATCCGAATGGTTGGTTTATCAAAAAATATCAAGGAGACCATTTATTATTTATATTGTGTGCTATGCTCCCATGAAATCTATAAATTAGAAATTTGTTTTAAATATTTGCATATTACTACCCTGTGAATAGGAAGTTATTAGTTTTGTCAAAATACAAAAATCTTAGAATAAACGATAGAATCTGAATTCGACTTTTAAGAAATTGTCTGTTTTCTCTTGTAGTATTGTTAAAAGTTTGAAAATATTTGGTTATAGATCAGATTTTGTTACCATAATTTTTGAAAAAAAATCTAAAGTTTTGTGGTTTAGCAGTATGGACGGGTGTGAGCCTTGATTCCCTCAACGTTGCGATATAAATTCAATTTATGATTTTCATTTATAAAATCTATCCCAAGATATTCTAGATTTGTATTAATTCAACAAACGAACACTTTCTTAAAAAAAAAGGTTTATTGCTTTTGAATAATGTGGATCTAAACTTCTGAATTGATTTTCTGTCTAACGTTCGTGTGTATGACATAACCGTCTTGTTTCGTGGTAGAAAACACACCTGATTCTAATGTCGTTATTCGAAACCGATCTATCACGGTATCGACTTTTATATTAGAATCATAAACTTTAATATGAACTTGAACTTTATAATTAAATCGAGAAACACATCGGCCACACATAACGGAAATATTCTTACATTCTCCCACTTCGCCATTGTGTTAACTTAATGGTTTAAATATCTATAATGTGCATTTTATATCAAGTTCATAAGTCCTTTAATTATTGTAATAAAATCAGAACTGATCGAATCATGGCGGTTGTCCATCATTGAACGACAAGTTCTCTTCCATGCATGACACACCAATTCTAACTTTAATCTTCTCTTTCTTTAATATTGAGAAAGACTATAATTCTCAAATACACATGTTATCTTTAAACTAAAACGTATACATATACTATAATGATAACATGTTCAATAAACATAGAAACATATCCTTAAGTGAATTCAAAGTCTTACAAATACATTGAGCATAGTATAACTAAAATAGCAAGGTCTTATGTATAATACCCATATGCTCTATATAGCCAATAAACGCCTTGGGTGGTAATCCCTTAGTTAATGGATCTGCTACCATCATGTCCGTTTGAATGTGCTCAAATGATACTTACATTCCTGCACTGCTTCTTTCACAGACAAGTACTTTAACTCCATGTGCTTAGCTTCTTTCGAGTACTTGTCATTTTAAGAAAAGTAGATAGTTGCGAAATTATCATAGTAAATTCTCAGCGGCCTGGCTCTGTTGTCGACAATCTCAAGTCCTGAGATAAAGTTCCGCAGCCACAATGCATGAACTGTGGCTTCAAAGCATGCCACAAAGTCGGCCTCCATAGTGGAAGTAGCAATGACAAACTGCTTTCCACTATTCCAAGATACTTCTTTGCAAGCTAATAGGAACATGTAACCAAATGTTGATTTTCTGCTATCGACACATCCAGTAAAATCTAAATCTGAAGATCTGACGATCTCTAGGTTGTCGGATCTTCTGTACGTAAGCATGAACTCTTTGGTGCCTTGCAAATACCTGAGAACTTTCTTTGCAGCTTTCTAGTGGTCCATTCCATGATTATTGTGATATCGATGAAACACTTCTTTTTGGACAATCTTTCTTGAAATGTTTCATTTTCTTGCAAACGAAACACTTCCTTTTCATAATTAACTCACTCATAAGACTTCCTACAATCGACTTGTCCGCCAAATCCGATTGTGAACACTCCTTAATGTTCTTTATGAATTCCCTAGCTTTCTCAGTCTTGGGCATAGATGGCTTAATACTTTCTGCCATCGTCATTATCATAAGGTTCAACTCAGCCTGTTAGATCGCTCCCAAGTCTCATAATGAGACTTATCAGCTTCGGAGCTATCATCTGTAATGGCTAAGGCCTCCTCATCAATGAGGATTACATGGTCCAAAGACATTACACCCAGTGTTAACCGGATTTGTTCGAACCACTCCTCATAGTTTAGCCCATTAAACTTTACGACAAAGTAGCAAATGCATACATACTAGATGAAACTGCAAGTATTTATACATGCTTACTCGTTAATGCTTTGAGACTTTTGTACAAATTCCTAAATTTAACTCTAGACTTTAAAAGCATGTGTTTAAGCAACATTTGGACAATACTTATATACACGCACTATAAGTGATGCTATTTTTAGATTTTAATACTTTTATGATTAATCAAATCACACATAAAAATCAAACAGATATGTTACCTTTGGGCAAACATATTATTGATCATAGTGGAAATGACTAATCATTTTCGTATTTTTTTGTTTAAAAAATTGTATAAAAAATAAAAAAAAAACAAATATATAGAATTATATAAAATAAAATCAAAATTATATAAAATAAAATTAAAATTATAGAAATAAAAATTATATAAAATAAAATAAAAGTTATATAAAAAAACTATATTAACTAAAAATAAAATTATAAAAAACTAAAAACAAAATAAAATAAATTATATAAATAAAATAAAAATTATATAAAATTATGAAAAACTATATAAAATTATATAAAAATTATATAAAATAAATAAAAACAATATAAATTAAATAAGTAAAATTAGATAAAATAAAGAAAATTATATAAAATAAAATAAACGTTATATAAAATAAATAAAAATTATATTAAATAAAACGAAAAATTAATAAAAATGAAAAATAAAATAAAACAACATTATATAAAATAGAATAAAAATTATACAAAATTATGAAAAATTATGAAAAACTATATAAAATAAAATAAGAATTATAGAAAATAAATAAAAACAAAATAAAATAAAATAAAAATATAAGAAAAATTATACAAAATAAAATAAAAAGATATGAAATAAATTTGAATAATATAATATTAAAAATTATATTAAAATAAATAAAAATATATAAAATAAAATAAAAGGATATAAAATAAATTAATATTATATAAAATATAATATTGTATGAAATACGTTAAATTTTATATAAATTAAATTTATATCAAATAGATTAAATTATATTAAATAAATAAATTTATAAAATAAATAAAATCACTTGATATAAAATAAAATTATATATACACAATAAAATAAAATAAGATAATATTAATTTATAAAAATATTTAATTCAGTCTTATAAATATATATACTATTTCTAATAAATTTTGTAAAAGTTGAAATTAAAAAAAAATCAGTCGCTGGTCGCTAACGACTGCGAAACAAACAAAAAATCAAATTTCTGATCGCGGTCGCTAGCCGCTGTTGCCATCAACCACGATGACATAACCGTCTCGTTTCTTGATAGAAAACACACCCGAGTCTAATGTCGTTATTCGAAATCGATCTATCACAGTATCGACTTTTATATTAGAATCATAAACTTTAAGATGAACTTGAACTTTATAATTATGACTTAGTTTCATATATAAGAATTCTTTCGGACACCCTTATACGAATATAGGTCCATGTTTTGGGCTCATTTGAATATTCGGAGAAAAAGTCTATCCGTGAGTTATATCTCTCTAAAAGAATAGTTTAGACCCGACTCATAATGTCTTAAAACTTTTGAATTATAAAAAAAACTTGAAAAAAAAACACTATAGACTCAAAACTATGTTTAATTCGTGAAATAATGGGTGTAAAAATAAAAGAATAAAAATATAGGAAGTATGATTTAAAATAAAGAAAAATAATGAGGACTAAAAGGTAAAAAGGGGTAAGAAAAGAAAAAGGAAGACTGGAAGAGCGAGTAAAAGAGCGAAACGTGGAGATGCGCCGAATTGGAGTCATGGAGAAGTGACCGAGGAAGCATCTTACAGTATCCACGTCAGACTAAACACGTGTCACTCAGTCCTTGTCTTGGAGGCTTTTTTTTTTTGTTTAAATACTTTTGCAGGGAAGAGAGTCAGTTCCAGAGTCATGAGAGACAGAGTGGGCCCCAACAAGACTGGCGCGTGTTATACACTCTCCTACTTGCTTACGTAGACGCATTTAAATGTTTATTAAACAGCTGGATGCGAGGAAGTCAGTGTAATGCAAATGCAACTTATCAGCCCTACAAATTTTATTATAAAACTACAAAAAATTATAAACATAGGATTTTGTTGTAAATGATTTCTTTCTGATCTACAACGGGAAATTGATTGAGAATTTAACGTATTAAGACTACTTCCAAACAGGTTTTTAGGAAGGGTTCTTAAGATTAAACAAATAAAAAAATTATAAAAGTAAGAAAGAAAATGTATCGAGGTTCTTAAATAAGAAAAATAAGAATTTATGGTTCTTAATTAAGAAACTCATTAGACCACAAGTTTTCTTTTTCTTGAACATGATTTTTAAAAAAATAAAAGTTAAATTCTAGCAAAAATATTAATATTATATTGTTAACAAAATTTTAAGAGTCTCTGGAGAAGCTCTTACCTGTTGATAATTTTAAAAATGTTACATGTAAATACAACTTTTTTTGTTTGTTTTAAGTAAAACATTGTGAAATTCAACAATTATTCTGCTTTGAAAAATGAGTTTATGCGGCATATTCAATCTTAATTGTACTATTTTTTTATTTTTTTTTTGGGAAGAACAAGACGTGACCGTATACACCTCATCGTAACTGCGAATCGGTGATGTGAGTGAAATCAATTACACAAGTGGGAGGACGAACATTACCACGTGTCGACTAACCAAAGCTTTCATCGACTAAGCATGAGAGGAACCATTACAAAAAATATAAAAATCTTTCAATCAATCAACACAAAACCAAAATATCTCAAGCATGGACAATGCGTATGAATGAGATGAAACCTTTCTCGTCAGATGATTTTAAATCTTCCATTTTTTTCTATCTAAAATATTTTTGAGTTAAAATTGACGTTTCTTGTAAATGTTGATATTGATTGTAATTTATGAATCAATATCACACGTAATATTTTTGGAAAGATCAATCATAAAAAACTATAGTTTAAATTGTTTATACGTTAATTAGATTGCATGTGTGAAGCGAGAGAACAAAGGATACATTTCCTTGTCGGGAAATTCTGGATCTTTATTTTTTTGTTTGTTTCTAATTCAGAATTGTTTTGTTATATATTCTGGATCTTATATTCCATTAGTAATGTGGACAATATGTGTTCATGGTGCGTGATTATTTTAAGCGAATTTGTACGTACAGGACCATCGCTTTTGTTACTATTGAAGAAATTCAGTCAAATATTTTAAAACAAGAATTTAAAACATAATTTGATTCGCTTTTGACGATTCACATAAGGTATTAAGAATGTTAAATATTTACCTCACAATACAAAAGAATCTAGCTAGTTAGAGATTGTATTACATTGATGTCATAGTAACTATTGGTTCATAATTATTAGACAACACAAAATTTTAAGAAGATTATCTCTCTCCCATTATTTTTGACCTCTGAGTCTAATTAATATAAGTAACATTCTTATTAAAAAAAAGTAAAGAAAATTGAAGAAACAAAAAACAAAAGAACAAAGGGAAGGAGTGGACCACATGCGTGTCAAGAAAGGCCGGTCGTTACCGTTAAATCGTGTCGAGCTCTGATTGGGCCACGTTAACGGCGTATCCAAAAGGAAGCTGGGCACGTGTTTAGATCTCAGATGAGAGAGAATTAGATTAATGGACGGTACAGATTGTATCTTGGTACCAGGAAATGAAACGTCACACCAAACGGTACGTGTCGGATGCTGCCCGTTGATGCTGACGGTCAGCTACTTCCCCCCTGCCCGTTAATTACGTGTAACCCTTTCCATGCGAAAATCCTTTTTTTTTTGCTGTGTTCGTCTTCTTCACCTTTTCTTTTTAAATCAAACCTTTTCTTTTTAAAAATCTTATTGCATTTCCTAACGCTCAATATCTCTCTCTTCTCTTCTCTCTGATATTTCTCTTCATCTCACTGATTGTAATCTTGTTGTTCTACTCAAGTCGGAGATTGTTGATCTGAGGATATTGTTGTTATTAATTGAGATCAAATGGCTGGGATCTGCTGTGGTGTTGTTGGGGAGAGTGAACCGGCTGCACCGGTTGATTCGACTACTCGAGCTACTCTGAGACGACGGTTAGATCTATTACCGTCGATCAAGATTGTTGCAGACTCCGCCGTTGCTCCTCCACTTGAGAGTTGCCGTAAACGGCAGAAACGTGAGACTTCATCGTCGACGTTACCGGCTCCGGGAAACCTAGATCTGGAATCAAATGTGAGGAGTGCTAAGAAAGTTAGATCCACAGTTACGAATCTGGTGAAGAATTCAAATATTATATCGAATTCCGCGACGGAAGCTGAGAGCAGTTTCTTTTCGGATGTGCCTAAGATTGGTACGACGTCGGTTTGTGGTAGGAGAAGAGACATGGAAGACGCTGTCTCGATTCATCCTTCATTTCTTCAACGGAATTCCGAGAATCTTCATTTCTACGGCGTGTTTGACGGTCATGGCTGTTCTCATGTACATTCGCAACTTTCCACTTTCTCCTTCCAATTATGTAACTATTTTTTCTGGATAGTGACTTACTAATAATGGCTTCTTCGGTTAATTTAGGTTGCCGAGAAGTGCAAAGAGCGGTTGCATGATATAGTGAAGAAAGAAGCTGAAGTTATGACCGCCGACGAGTGGAAGGAGACGATGGTAGAGAGTTTCAAAAAAATGGACGAAGAAGTTAGCCACCGAGAGTGCAACTTAGTTGTTAACACTGCAAATAGAAGCTCTAAGAGCTCTTGCAGATGCGAATTGCAGTCTCCTCAGTGCGATGCAGTCGGATCCACCGCCGTCGTCTCCATCCTTACGCCGGAGAAGATCATCGTCTCCAACTGCGGCGACTCTCGCGCCGTGCTTTGCCGTAACGGCGTAGCTATCCCTCTATCCGTAGATCATAAGGTAAAATCAATTCAAAAACAGTCTACAAATAATTCTAAGTATGAATCGAAGTCGCATGTTGCTAATGGGTTTTGTGGTTTTTGTAACAGCCGGATCGACCCGATGAATTAATTCGGATCCAACAAGCGGGTGGGCGAGTTATCTATTGGGACGGAGCTAGGGTTCTTGGAGTTCTCGCCATGTCTAGGGCAATCGGTGATAATTACCTAAAACCATATGTGATTCCGGATCCGGAGGTAACAGTGATGGATCGATCCGACGATGACGAGTGTTTGATCTTGGCGAGTGATGGACTTTGGGACGTTGTGCCAAACGAAACGGCGTGTGGCGTGGCTCGCATGTGCCTTCGAGGTGCTGACGCGGCCGATGGTGGAGACTTAGATGCGACGGCGGCTCACAACGCGTGCTCCGACGCGGCGTTGCTCTTGACCAAGTTGGCTCTGGCTAGACAGAGCTCCGATAACGTAAGCGTCGTGGTGGTTGACTTGAGGAAAAGAAGGAATAATCCAGCGTCGTCGTAATTAGTTCTTTAATTAGTATTAGTATTGGAGAAATTGTTACATAGCCTAATTGTATTTTTATCAATAATTATTCTTTTTTCTTTTTATCTTTAGTTTTTCTCGATTAAGGTTGTTTTTTATAAAAAAAATACATGTATTTTTTTAGTATTATCATGTAAACTATTTATTGCGAGGAGAAAACAATAAATATATTTCTCTGGTGGAAGCAAAAATGCATGTTGTGGGATAAATAGAAGAAATCGAGAAACATAAACAAATGAATTCATATGAATGTACAATTTTAAGGCAAACAAATGAATTCATGTTATAAACGTTGATAAATCTCTACAGAAACTAAAATTTAATATAAAAAAATATCGGGTATAAAATCAGTTATTGATTTAATTATGATTTGAGTTTAGATTCAGTTTTCGGGTACATATATTTAGGATATACTCTAGTATTTTATGGACTCGATTCCTCTAATTTGGTATTTTGATAAGCTGTTATAAGACTTATTCAAGTATTTTAAATTTTCAAACAGAATTTGGTTTTGTATTAATCGAATTTGTGTATTTTAATATAAAAATTTAAAATTAAAATATTTAATAAAAAAAAATTTAAAATTTGGTTACTGATTTTGTTTTGATTTGAGTTAGGTTAGTTTTTCATATACATAGATTTATGATCTATTTGGGTAATTTGCCGAGTTCGGTTCTTCTATTTCGGGTTGATTTCGGTTTGGGTTTCGGACCTCTAAAACAACATCTCGAAAACAATATTCAAAATATCAACACGGATCTAAAAAACTAAATAAATAAAAATTAAAAAAAAAATCAAATCTCATGCTATAGCATGGGTATAATCCTAGTTAAATATATATTAAAGAGGAAGGTATATACTTTTATTTTGAGCGTGTTATAAATTTTAAGATAAAAATTAACTTATAGTTCATAACAACCCTTAAAAATAGGTAATATGTTAAGGTAGGTTTTGTTACAAATTTTATAAAAAAAATTTAAATTATTATAAATTTAATAGAAAAAATCTTAAAAAGTTACAATTTAATATAAAAAATTGATTATTGATTCGGTTTCGGTACGAGTTGGATTCGATTTTTTTGATACATAGTATTAGGAAACATTATGATATTTTGTCGGATTCGGTTTATCTAATTTGGTATTTTTAATTTTGTCGAGTTTGATTCATCTAATTTAGTTCGATATAGATCGTGCTCGTGATCATGTATATTTATATAAAAATTTAAATTAAAAAAGTAATAGAAATACTCTAAAAATCAAAAAATTAAGTTTTTGATTTGGTTTCAGTTCAAATTCAGATTCAGTTTTTTGGATATATAGATTTAAGATCCATTTGGGTCTTTTGTCGGGTTCGATTCCTTTAATTTAGATCGATTTCGGTTCAGGTTTCAGGCCTTTAAAATAATATTTCGAAAACAATAGTTTAAAATATCAACACGAATCTAACAAACTAAATAAATACAATTTTAAAAAACTAATTAAAACAATCAAATCCCAAAGTTATAATCCTAGTACAATTTTAAGGCGTGTGTAAATGTTATCCGGTTCGAGCTGGTTTAGTGTTGATTTCTCTCCAAACCGGTTTGGTACGAATCTTTACCTGTCTCTCAAGTATTTATATATTTCTATTATTGACATAGGAAAATAGCGTGGCATAGCACGTGTCGTTGTAGCACATTTTTATTTTGTTATCTTAATTAAATATTCAAGGATATTGCATTAAAAACAAAAACGTATCAAAATACTTTGAACGTTTCATGGATCTTTTGGTAATGTTGATTCACGAATTTTGATTATTTTAACGCTATCATTTTTAAATAATTTGGTGGAGATAGTCGGCTGGTAGATTGATAAAAATAGTATAAATACTTACAAAAAAAGAGCAGTAATTTATTAATTCTTTCAACGCAAGATAATAAAGAGAATTGTCTGGCCAGTTTTGTCGAATGCTTAATGTCAGTTAAGGTCGGGAATCAATCATTAATTAAATTAATTTAGATTAACTGACTAATTAATCAATAGCAACTAGGAAGTAAACTAAAGGATAGAAATGGAAATAAAGGTTTCTCACATTCTTTTGTGAATTAATTACATCAACTTGACAGAAATATAAGATAGTATATCAACTCGTATTAACCGTCCATTACTTGCCAGTTGCCACAGTGACCTAACAATCAGATTTTTTTTCTTATTCAATCATTTTGTATAAACACTCCACGACAATGTTTATTATGTGTGTAAGTTAGGTGATACTCATATCTTCCACTATTATGGTTTGTCCCACTCACTAGCAGCTCTGAGCTATATCAGGTCAAGTAAAAGTTTTAGGCGCCAAAATCGATCAACAATTATAGGAATAAAGTTTTATAGGAATAAAGTTTTGTTGTAGGGTAGTGTCATTTTACCTTGAAGGAATTAGTTCAAATCATATTTTAGTTTTTAAATTTTCTTTTTTGCTTTAGGTGTAAAAAAAGTTTGGATCAGTAATGATCCGACAAATCCCACATATATGAAAACTATTCAGATTTCTCCGCATCACTACAAAATTTAGAATTTAATGATTGAAATCTCTGACACTATACTACTAAACTTATTCACTAAATCCACAAATAAAAAGCACTATTTAAAACCCAAAAGTAAAATATAAAGCGTCAGGTTGATGAATGAATGTTTAGACGTCAAGTTGTCTTAAAATTACGATAAAATGGTGATTATTTTCAATCTAAGTCAACAAGTTCTCAATCTTAATTAGGGCACATTTGGTGGAAGTTTGGAGAGAGTTCACAATCAAAAACATAAGGCACTTCCAAAAATGATTAGATTGGAAATGCATAATGTTGGATATATGGAGTGATGGATATGGTAGCTGTTGCCTATTGGGATCATGGAAAGAGTGAGAAGGCAAGACAATAAGAGTTGTGGGTTGAGAAGGACACAACACAAGTGGGGGAGGATCTTAGATAAGATTATGCTCACTTGTGACAATCAAATTATGACACATGTCCTATTTGGTCTAATGTGAGATTTGGTTTCCAAGATTTGATGTTGACCTCTCTTTCTCAATTATTCTTCCCCTTTTCTTTCTCTACATTTCATAATGTTGTCTCTCATTTTGTCCTTTTTAAAACATTAACTCTTATTCCTAATGGTTCTTGCTTTAACGTATTGGTTAAGGCTAAATATTATACACACGCGAATTCCTTGTGTTCTATTAATAGTGTTGTAGGGTAGATAATTTTATGAAAGCATAATTTTTGCTATCAATGAATTTATACTTTTTTGTTATAAAGTTAGTGTATGTTTATCCTTTGCTAGTATAGAAATTTTGTTAGAGGATTTAAGTAAAATGTTGTTACTCGTGACTGAAGTGATTCGATTAAGTTGTTAAATAACATTTTTTACCAAGTACGGTCATGATAAAAAATACATGAAAGTTGTTTTTAGATGTTTTGAAAGTTGTCTAGATTTACCTCATATTTAGTATTGTTTACTAATGTTAGCGACAAAATTACTTGACAATTTATTAAAGGTGTGTTTTGATACTTGAAAAACAAAAGTTGACTTGAATTAGAAATTCGGTACCGAATGTGGAACTCTATTTGAAATGCAATTTCGTTTTTACTAAAGCAAGTTGGTGTGTTAAAGTTAGAAAAAAAAAACAATTTGAAAATTAAGCAAAAGATCAGTTGACCATAATAAAATATGTAAAGAAAATTAAGACTTGTATATGAAAGTTGTAGATTCAACAATGTTGAAATATAATGAGCGATAACTAATTAATTACCAATTATACCTGAAAATGTTTTAAAAATCCAATTTAGAGTAGATGGTTTTGAACAATTGTTGAGATGCTGTTTTGAACAATAGGTCGAGAACTCTAATTCTACAAGTATACATTATTATCATATCTCACATGAAACTTTGAATTGAAAACTCACAAACATCTCTAACCTCATTCTATTTTACTCTTTCTAAACTTTATAATAAAATAAAATCATCTTTTTACTGTACTCTATATTTCACTCTACAGCAGAGAAATGAAAAATATTTCTCCGAACGGCAAATAAGTTTGGAGGCTGTATTTCAAAATGGACATGAGCTTCACTATCTCCGGCAAACCTTCCATATGATCCTGACATGTGTTCGTAGATGATGTCAGCGCCGCCGGCGCCGCTATCATCCCCATTCTACAAAGAGGCATCTTGATTAAATTTCTGCATGTATATTTCATAGGCTTGGTATAACGAGCCCAGTTATTGGGCTGTATTTTCAAATATGTATTCAATATTTTGTGGCCTATTAAATACAGTTATTTTTTATGAGTCTAATGGTATTACTCGTGCCAACAAAAAAAAACAAATATTCCAATTCAACAAAGATAAAATCTACCAAAAATTATCGCTATCATCATATAAAAATAAAATTAGCAAACAAAATATTAGCTGTCACTTTAACCAAATTTTTTAAATCAATTTTGTTTCTGTAAATATAATAGTCAAATATTTTGTGAAAAATAGTTAAACAAGTTAATAAATATTTAAAATTAATACATTAAACTATTAAATTACCATTATTTGTAGACTGCAAATTTTTAAAATCAAACGCAAATTCAAATATTTATTCATATTTTTAAAATATATATATGATTTGTGATAAAATAAATGCCCCTAAATTTTATTCAAAAAATATATATACCCTAGACCAATGTTTAAAATTTTAATATTGTGGCACGGCATGGTATTACTTGATGTTTATATATTTTATTAGGTTATATTCTCATAGTAAGAATTAATTTCTTTACTTAGGAGAGAATCATTGTCTAGTAGATAGAGAGATTGTTTAAAGCTCGATGGTTGTAAGAGTATCCTATTGTGGCTACAAAATTATGATTAGTCGTCGATCATTTTCGAATTCGAGATTGTTTGTACAATACTTATCAAAGATTTTTGGTGTGTCAGAGCTTTAAATAAATAAGTAGATTTAATAAGAATTTTGATAAAATTAGATGCTTACAAAAATAAAAATTAACTAAACAGAAAATATATTTTAGAGTAAAAAATAGAGGAATGAGTTGGAGCAAAACTCAATTCTATTTAGAATTATTTTATTATGCAGTAAAAATAGAGTAATTGGTTGGAAATACTCTAAGTTGAAAGAAATTTTAAAATAAATAAATTAAAACATTAGTGTTTATAACGGATATGACATTTTAGAGTTTATTAGTTCTCATATTGGTAATACTGGATGCTCTTTGATCTCAGTGGAAAAGCCGGTGCCAGGGTGGGTGAAGTATAACTTTGACGCTTCACATTATGCAATTGGCTTATGGACTTGGGTACAGATCCATCATTTTTGAAGGTGACAATCAAGTGATCATACAGCTTGTTAATGGAAATGGTACTCGGGCATTACTTGCGGGTAAAACGTCAATGGATACACATGTTTCAACAAGTCACAGTCTCCTACACCCCCATGGAGCTTAACAAGTGTGCATATTGATTGGCCAAGCAAATACTTATGACATCTGATTATTATTGTTATCTTTGTACCTTTTGTCCAGATTCTCTGAAATATTTTGTAACGAGTGATTTAAGAAAAAGAAAAAACTAAAACATCTTGTAAAATGTGATAAAGGGAGAAGTAGATCGTTGGGAAACTATAAGATTTAAAGAACCGGATACGTAAATGTTCCTTATTTATATCAAAGTTTTTTTTTTTTTTTTGTCAACTTAACTCATTTTTCGAGATTACAAAATAGCAGAAATAGAACCCGAGAAACAATATAGCTAAGCAAACTCTCGGAGGGATCTTCTGGTTGAACGTGCGAGGTGATCGGCTTTGTGATTCAGTGCACGAGGTATCTTGACAATAGAACATGTACGAAAGGAGCTTCGAAGGCGACAAAAATCCTCCAAGTACGGAGAGAAAGCTGGCCAGGTTGAAGGGTCTTCTAACATACTAAGCAGCTCTGAACAATCCACCAAGAACACAACTTCAAGAATTTGTAGAGAATGGAGATAAAACATAGCCCAAAGAAGCCCCTCAAATTCCGAATGAAGAGCAGAAAGACTCCTTCGAATGCGTTGAGCTCCCATTTGCATGCCTCCTGGCTGGTCATGGTAACAAAACCATCCAATCCCTGAGAAGGGATCCGATTCTTTCCATGAAGCATCCACCATACATTTATAACCTGTAAACGCCGGATCCCGCGCTAAAGGTCGAGAAGTAATATCTAAAGAAGAGGAAGGCGTTACATAGTAACAAGTTTTAAAAACCATCCTCCTTTTCTGGGCCTCCATTCGTATTTTTGCTTCAGCTTCCCCCATTTGGATAAGCTCCCGAGGATCTCTGTCTAAATTGGAAAAGATTTTATCATTCCTTGCCTTCCAGAGAAACCAAAGAATCCATGGGAAGCTCTTGAACAATTCTGTTTGTGGTAAGCGCCAAACCAGAAAATCTATGTTAGAATATATAGATTTTCCTGGGAACGAATGACTTGCAGGGATATTCGATAGTGCCCATGTCTGAACTACTGGCGGACATTCATAGAGTACATGATTGACAGTTTCAGATTCTGCACCACACCTATCACATCGTTGATCACAATTTAATCCACGTTTGCATAGATTTGATTTAACCGCCAAGTGTCCGGAAATAGACTGCCACATAAAGTGCTTCAGTTTTTGTGGAGCCTTGATCTTCCAGACTTGCGCTTGTAAGTCTTGTATACTCGGCCGAAAAACATAACTTTGATTCAAAGACAGAGTCCTCTCTGCCCAGTATCCAGACTTCACAGTATAATGACCCGATTTATTAAAACGCCACCCAAAATGGTCTGAGGTCGAACGTCTAGGAACATGGATTCCCAGGATTAAGCTCACATCCCAGGGTTCGAAAAATTGATTTATGAGTGGAATCCTCCATGATCTTGTCTAAGGGTCTATCAGGTCCAAAACTCTTAGTCCCGGATGAATTTGCGATGCGTACCCCCTTACCGGGCGGGGAAATTTGTCTGGAATCCATGGATCCGACCAACTTGTATAGATTCTCCTATCCCCACTCTTTTAATCAATCCCTTCATAACTAGGGCCCTTGCTGAAGTAATACTCTTCCAACCATATGAGGGAGAATAAACTCTCCGTTGTACCATCGGGTTGGATCCCTCGAAGTATCGTGCTTTTAGGATCCAAGATAATAGTGAGTGTGGGTAATCGAGTAATCACCAAAGTTGCTTTGCCAGCAAAGCATAATTAAATTTTTTGATTGCCCGAAATCCTAAGCCCTCCTCAGGTTTTGTTCTACAAATTTTCTCCCATTTGGCCCAGTGAATACCTCTCGAAGTACCTGAAATTTGCCACCAAAATTTTAAAATAGCGGCTGAGATATTTGACATCGTCGTCTTGGGAAGGCGTTAACACGACATCACATAAGAAGGAATAGCCGTCAAAACTGATTTAACCAAAACTTCTTTCCCGCTTTTTGATAGAAGTTTTGCCGTCCAAGAGTTTATCCTGGCATTTATCTTATCTGAGACAAAAGCAAAAACTTTAGTTTTGGCACCCTCTAATCCCTCAGGGAGACCCAAATATGTTCCCATCCCACCGAGATTTCTAATACCTAATCGATCCTGGATCGCATGTCTTCTTATTGAGTCAATATCTTTACCAAATTGAATTGATGATTTGGTAAAATTGATTTGTTGACCCGATATCCTTTTATATTCCTTCAATATACTTAGAATCGTCTCTGTCTCCTCCATGCTCGCCTTGCAGAAGAACAAACTGTCATCCGAAAAGAGAAGATGCGAGACCTGCGGACATGTTCTTGCTACCGAAATCCCAGTCAGTTGACCTTGGGATTCTGCTAATTTTAACTTAGATATCAAGGCTTCCGTACATAAGATAAACAAGTATGGCGACAATGGTTCCCCTTGACGTAGACCCTCCTCGGAATTATACGATTCCTCGGCACACCGTTTATCAAGACAGAGTATCGCACCGTTGAAACACAATGCATAATTTCTTGAACCCATATAGGGTGGAAACCAAGCTTAAGAAGGAGAGAATGCAGGAAGTCCCATTCAATCCTATCATAAGCCTTACTCATGTCTGTTTTAATGGCCATATAACCTCCTTTAATCTTCTTATTTGTTTTTAGAGAATGAAACATCTCCTGCGCAATCAAAATATTATTTGGTATTAATCGAACCGAGACAAAGGCAGATTGAGTATCAGATACTAATTTCGGAAGAATCTTCTTTAAGTGCAAACTAACAACCTTAGATATGACCTTATAAATCACATTACATAGACTTATCGGTCTGAATTCAACCATCTTTGTTAGTTTTGCAGTTTTCAGTATCAAGCAGATGTCGTAAGATTGATTTCCTTGTCAAAAGAACATGTTGCCAAAAATTCATTTACCACCCGGGTAACATCTTCTTTAATGAACCCCCAAGAACTTTGAAAGAAAAGAGCTGTCATTCCATCCGAACCCGGAGGTTTTCCAGCATTCGTCGTAAATAAAGCTCGTTGAACTTCCTCCTCTGTTACGTTGGCCATAAGGGATTGGTTTTTTGAGTCCGTCACAATCGACTCGACACCTTCCAGGGTCTCGTCCAGCATTATAGTCCCACTAGATGTAAAGAGAGAAGAAAAATATTTAACCGCCTCTTCTTCGATTTCCTCTTCCTTATCCAACCATATCCCTGCCTCATTTAAAATTCTAGTTATTCGATTTTTAGCTCTCCGTTGTTTCGTCTGAGCATGAAAAAACTTGGTATTACAATCCCCTTTAGGAGCCACTTATTCCGACTTTTCTGTTTCCAGTATGTCTCTTCTTTCTTATATGCTAAAAATAGCTCGTGCGTCACTTCCTTAATTTCCTTTGTTGGGCATGAGTCTTGGTTCTTCATATCTTCCAATTTATTTTTTAAAGCTTCAATTTTTAATTTTCCTGGAAGAATATGACATTTCCTCCATCTAGAAATTTCTCTTCTGCAATTGGATATTTTATCCATAATTCGGTCTCCACGCAGATTTGCATAATGTTTCCAACCTTTTTAACAACTTTATCGAAACCGGGTTTACCAAGCCAACGTTTATCAAAAAAGAATCTGGGAGATCTGCGGATTTAATTGTTCCGCATTTCCGTAATAATTGGTCTATGATCTGAACCGATCATTCTCAAATATTCCGTGCTTGTGTGAGGAAATAAAGAATGCCATTCCTAGTTCCCGAAAGCTTTATCAAGTTTACACCTGATTATTTCGTTCTGTTGAACCCCCCCTCCAAGACCAGGTATTACCAATACATGGGAATTCGATAAAACAACCGTTTCGTAGCATTGTGTTAAAAGACACAAAAGATTGGAGACAATGTAGACATCCACCTTTTTTCTCATGGTGTCCAGAGATTTCGATAAAATCCTTGATAATGAACCAAGGTTTTGTTCTCTGAGTAGATATTCTATTTATCCTCTCCCAAATGTTATCTCTTAAGGAATAATTAGGTTCGCCATAAATAAAGGAAAGGAAAGTCTGTTTATCGCTCATATCAAGGGATATATCAATGAGATTTTTATCCTTATAATTTATTACTACATTGAAATATGTTCGGTAAAAAAGAGATAGACCTCCACTAGTACTCACATGATCAACGACACTAATGTTATCCATATTTGAAATCTCTAATCAGATTTTCCATGTATTTCAAATCTTTTTTCGTATCCATAAGAAAAAAGAAATCAAAATTAAACTTTTTATTGATATCCTTTAGATAATTAAGGGAGATAGGGCTCCCAATATCTGACAATTCCAAGATAAGATTTTAAACATTAAAACACAGAAAAAGAAATTATTTGGACGAGGCCTTAGGTTGCGACGTCGTACTCTCGTTGGGACCCTTAGAAGTTTTACCAGCTTTTTTACTTGGAGCCACCACATTAACCAAATTTTGCTTCTTGGAGTTCATCCCAATCAAAGAACCTGAAGCCTTAGAAACATTCGTATTCGAATCCGAGGATGAAGAGCGATGAGCCTCCACTTTGTTTCACTTCGTTGGAAGGGGAGGCTTAGCCTTTGACTTAATCAGATCCGAATTTAGAAGTTCCTCCTTCTGTTAGCAGTAATTGTCCCTTCATTCTGAAACCTCTCAAGATCTTCAACTGTGATAAGATTTTCAGCTTGATCACCCTCTTCCGATTTGCTATCTGAGAGCAAGTCACAATTCATTGGGTCATACTCGACTGCAACATTCTCATCAATGAATTCACCCTTCTTTTGTGTTGAGACCTGCAATTTTGAGGAATCTCCTCTTCCTCTGGATTAGAGAGTGAAAGCTTAGACTTCTTAGAAGAAGAAAGGGCTTCGTTTACCTTGACTAATCCATCTCCAAGAATCAATTGGTTAGAGACGTCATTCTCTGTTCCCGTGTCAGGTTTGATCCATACTGATCAAAGGGTCTAGAAGTGCCTCCACATGACTCATGAATTCCTTCAATACCATTGCAATTGTTGTTCACCAAGCCTCCTTTGAAACTTTGGTATCTATCCGACTGACGATCCATCTTCTCTACTCTTACCGCATTAACTTTCTGGTTTTCTTGTTCCATGAGCCTTTTACACCTTGTCACATCGTGGTTAAGATAGTTACAAAAGGTACAAATACCTTGGTGACGTTCGTAGACAATCTTCACATAAGTGTCTTCACCTTCTTCAAACTCCACCACTGTTTTGGTGACTAAAGCTTTTTGAACATTAATCTCCACTAAAATCCTTGCACCCTCCACGTCAATCTTGATAACCTTTCCCAGTTGTGCTCCTATGGCTTCAAATACGACCTCTGCAGCAAGTTTTGGTGGTATATTTGACACCTTAGCCCACATTCTGAGGAGAGATGGATAATCTTCCGGAGCTTTGGGAATCCATCTGTCGAGGGTGATCATCCACCCATTGAAATGAGTAGGGCCCAACTTCAGAACGTCCTCCATATCCACTTTGTCTTTAAACGTGAATTGAAAGCGTCCAAATCCTAAATCGGTACCTATAACCCGATCATCCACACGCCAGATTCGAGGGAGTCTTTGAAGGAGAGCGCCAACATCTTGCTTCACTGTGTTTAGAACACGTCCGAGAAGAACCTTGGAACACTTGGCAACGAGTTCGCTGTTATCAAACTTTGGAATCCTAATCCGGGGAATAGGAGCTGGTGAAACATTTTGGTTCATCTTCTTCTTGATGGAAAGCTGAGCCATCTTCGAATTACTGTAAGGAACACAAGACACGGCTGATAGTTTAGAACTTTTGTATTAATGAATATACAAGCAATGGAGCTTACGTATATATAGGACATTCAATATGTCGTGTATTAAAAACACTTTCCTCAAATAGTTTTCATACTGCGCGAAATTTCGAAGATACAGAACAAAAGATAAAAGAAAGAAACAATAAATATGATTCCTTTGAAACCAAAATCTTCCGAACATATTAATTCTCGACCTTGTCAATATGGCAAGAAAGATATATGGAGCATCTTCGCCTTCATGAGATCCTTGAATTTCGGATAAATTATCAAGGGCCTTGAGTACGGATACCAGAGATATTAGCTATCCAAAATTCATGATCCTGTAATCCAAAAATGTTGTGTATCTCCGTGCCCAAATAGGCATATTCCTTTTTTGCTCCCCTTGAATCATAGAACATTTCTTCCTACTCCTTCTAATTACTGAAAATTTTACATCGGTCTTTCCATCCACCATCGTCATCCAAAACAACGATTTCTGCTCTAAGTCAGATACTGAGGCCTGGAAAAGAAAATTTTCCGGCAAATTAATGGATTGACCATGTCACTAGATCTTCTTATCTGACTGTGTATGACATATATTTTTGGAAAGGCAACATGAGAATTGAACAGAAAGATCTCAGATAAAACCGAAAATCCTTCTTCCATCCCCTCATTGGACACCGATTTTTGGCCATCTCAATAAACTTCTTTGACTTCGTAAAAACTACAATTGAAGGAACTGTTGAAACTTTTGTTTGAAATAATCCATCCTTTCGGTTAGGATTAGGTTTGTCTTCAATTTTGAAACCAAAATTGAGACATACTTCAGATGAGAATATAAACAGATTTGAGCCGAAATCTTCTATCCACAAGAGTATAAACCCCTTGTCTCGGTGGTTTGAATCTCTCCGTGAAATTAGCCATCGAAACAACGGAATCCATCTTCTTCCCCTTATGTCTGAAAAGCTGAAAACTTGTGTAGATCTTGAACGGAAATCGTCAAAACTCAAAAACAATCGAAAAGAAAGGCTTGACTCGCCACACCTCACGTTTTTTAAAACCATCGGAAAAAACGTCTTCCTTACCGGAAATCGCCTCGCCTCTCTCTCTCATCGTGTAAAAAGAAAAAAAGAGTATTTATATCGAAGTTCTAAATAATAGTTCAAGACCATCCGTTATGAAATTTAAAAAATGAACTATTTTTAATTACCAATTACGCCAAAAGTGTAATATATTCAATTTATAAGGGACGATCTTAAACTATAATTTAGATGGTTTGTGCTACTTGATAACTATATCGTTCCAATTTCTACCCCAAAACAAAATATCGTTTCAAAATCTAACAATACAAAAATCGTAAATCATTATCTTACTAAATAAAAATGATCAAATCCATATAAACAACAGGAAACGAAACTTAAGGGGCACGCATAATTAGGGTTTTACTTCATTTACTTGCAGCACACGAAATGTAAAGTGAACCATCTCTTTTACAAAATTCGCCATCAATCCGATAAAAGAATTTTCATTCGGATCAGCAATCGAAGGGTTGACTAAATCATGCTCGGCAAGAGAAGAACTAAACCCGTTCTCCCACAAGAATGCACCGCCTGCAAATTCTCTTTTGCAAGTCAAGTCATCACCGACAATTATAGGCAGACCATAGAGTTTAAAAAGTCGATCGAGTTCTTCCTCCGACATAACCTCATAGTCTTCCTTTGTGTAATTTGGAACGAAGACGATGACCATGAAGAACTCGAGCTTGTTAACCAATCGCGTGCGTTGTTCGACGATGATGAATCAGAAGGTTTTTCCTCGACGATATCAGGAGTTTCGATAGAGTCTTTTGGGGTATTTTGAAGTTCGTCACGGAACAATATGCTGAGTTTTGAAACCCTTTTCATTGTTTCGATAAATTCGAAAACTTGACCTTCTATCTGAGGGAAAAAAATGACATAAGCTAGTATATGTGATAAAATAAATGGAAAATTTCTTTTGTTGAGTTTAAGTCTTTAACAATGGAAATATTCCTTATTTTCTATTCAATGTTATGAAAATGTCATTATTACAATTTAATTAATAGTATTAGGACTATATATAACAGACGCGCCAAAAACCCTTTGATAAGACAACTGAGAAGATGAATAGATTTTGTGGAGATCGTTACAAGATAATAAATGTGATTTAGTCTCCTGTAATCCATATATCCTATATTGTTAAAGCTCCCTATCATCACTATTTAGTTATTATATAAAGTAAATCTTTTCATTATATATCATTTTATAATTATTTTATAGCAAAACACGGGTTATGTATTAAAGGAAATTGAATAACAATTCATGTATTCGTACAAAACAAGACCAAAATAACAAACCTGTCGATAAACAAAATATCCATAGCAAGAAAGACGAGAATGAGAAGAGTTTTAAGGTCTCATCAGACATTTCTTTCTAAGTTGGTCTTGGAGTGGCCCACTCCACTCTGAGGATGAGGTTATCATAACCATAACCATTCAGTTTGTTAATTGCTCGTTGGGCGTCTTCTCTGCTCACAAAATTGACAAAACCAAAGCCTCGGCTCACTCCAGTTTTCTGATCGATGGCCACATACACACGCGTGACAGCTCCAAAAGGATGGAATAGCTCCATCAAGTCTGGTTCACGGGTATCTTCAGACAAGTTGGTTACACGCACAGAGTTCTCATCGTTCCTCCTCCTCATGTCTGAACCAGCAGCGCTTCTGTCAGCACCTGCTCTCATGCTTGGTGGGACATACGCTGCCTTGCCAGTTCCAGGGGCAGCGGAAGTGTTAGATGTCTCCCCTGTTGGTGGCTTCTCGATGAAGGCATCAGTTGTTGCAGCAAGATCCTTGTAAGGGCACTTTGATGTCCAGTGATCTCCTTTCTTGTGGCATGTCCTACAAACCATGAGAACTGCACCTCCTTTACCCAGCTGAGACAAGCTGTCTCCTGCCTTTGATTCATCCGTTTTGGTACCTGAATTATCACATACCAATTAGATCCAGGTGTACCGAGAAATGGCTAACAGTATTACATAGCCAGAAAATTACGAAAAGTATGGAAGAATTTTGTGACAATGGCTAATTCATAGTTACTAAGAAATGATAAGAGTACTACAAACTATAATCAGATATTAGCAACCTATTTCAGCTATTTCTGCAGTAGAATGATTAAATCCACCGATCAACATCATTTTAGATGGGCTGTACATACAGTCAGTCAGTCATTCACTTCTTGTTAGATTGATCAAGAAATTCCTACTAACATTAGAAACGAACTAAAGTCTTCCCGTTTTAAAGGAAAAAATTTCACAGGAAACAGGCTAGAAGATTTACAAGCCTTTATATGTACAGTCAGTAGCCACAAAAGTGAGAGCACATTTCAGCTCGTACTAAGGAAGAACTACAAACAATAAATTGATTTTGGTGACATACTGACCAATCACACAAAGACGTAGCCTCACGGCTAACATGTGATCGGCTAATTGGTCACCTCAGTTCGATGGTGGTAGGCTAAACGATAAGACTAATCACTTAGTACCCATAATCAAACAGTAAATTAGATTCGGTCCCAAGTTGAATTACAATCAGAGTCACCAGGAGAATCATAATCAGACAAAAAGAGCTTACCAGGAGCCCTGGGTCGTTCGAGAAGGATCTCTTCGGTTGAAACCATAGTCAGATGGCTACCAGCTTCTTCATTAGTGGCGTCTCCGAATTTCTGCCAGTTCCTCCTCTCCATGGCTCGTTTGTTGAGCCGGGCAGATGCTAGTTTTCGTACACGTGACTTAGTAGTTATCTTAACCTTCTGGCCTTCATCGTTGAACTTGTACTCGATCGTCGTCTTCAAACCGTTCTCGTCTGGTCCGATTACCTGCTTGGGAGGGAGCAGGAAATCCAAATCGTCGTCCTCGTCCATTTCTCCCCATCGGAATTTGCTCGTTTTCTGCTGCGAATCGATCGTCATCGTTTCTCGTTTGTGAATCAGAGATGCGCCGCTTATGCCTCAGTTTAACCTAAACTTGAAGAAGAAAGCTATTTAGGGCTTTGTAGTTTAACATTGTGCAGAGGCGGCCAAACTTACCAAACCGTATTTTACCAAACCGAACCGAAATCTAACCAAAACAAAATCTTAAAATATCCGATTTCGACCTTTTAACCAAATCCTCCAATTAATGTTTCATCATATATATATTTATCAAAAGAATAATAAATTTGATTATAATATTAATTAAAAGTAGATAATTATGTAAATTTTTGTTATATAAGTTTTTATAAAATAGAACTGAATAACTCTCTCCCAAATGAGACATATTTTGTATAAAATCTAAGAAAACCGTAACTAGAATTATGAGAACCGAACCGTGTGTCCACTTTGTAATTCTTGTCTGTAACTTTCACGTTTTCTGTTTTCTGTAATAGATGTTACGAAATCCTAGAATTTCAATTCGCTCTATTGCTAGAAGTTGAACAATCTTTTTTCCTTTTTCTTTTAATTCATTCTCAGAAATGAGTTAGGTGGTTTTCAACCAAAAATTTGGGTAAAACGTATTTACCGGACCAATTATTATTCTTTATCCAGAACTGATTCCACAAGCAAAGCCCACATATTTTGACTACCCAAATTTGGAATACAGTTACAAGGCACTGTTTTATCTCAAAATCAAAACTCTGAGCAGAACTGAAGGAAGAAATTGTAAAGCTGAATCTTAAGACACACTGTAAATACTGCAAGAATACGACCATCACTACAAGGACCTCAAGAGCACAACAATATTCTGTCTGCAATTTTGACATTTCTATTTCTAGTCAACTAACTAGAACAAAGAGCCGAATCTGTATTCAGACAAGTGGTCTTATAATGTACTAGCTTACTACTAGAAGACAAGAGTCACTACAATTGTTTGTGCACATGATGGAAAGATTGGAGTTCATGTCCTTACTTGAAACCAGTATTTTCCCGCTTGGTTTTGCGCTAAGGCCCAATCAAGGCTTCTTGTTGGCTTAAAGTTCACTGTAGTTACGCCAGACAGCCCGGAATTCTTCACGGAATGTGTTCAGGCGTGCCTTGAGGTTTGGAGTTCTCAGGCTTGCGTGAAGAATTATCACTAACAGAGCCAGAAATTTTCAGGTCAAAGGAAGGAAACGGACTAAAAAGAGATTAAAGAAAATTCCTTGAAAGGCAACAACTTACTGAGAAGGGCAGTGGTAAGTGCATAGAGGACCCATATCAAACCACAAGTGGTAAACCACAGGGTAAAACTGGCTGCATAAGAATAATCAATACTTTGCATCAGTTCACCATTCACCACTAAGTTGGATATCAATAGGTGAGAGGATTTATCTAAGGGATATTGAGTTCTTTAAGTACCAGTTAGGCCAATTAAGACAAATACCATACGTGGTTGGCCACAGATGTACACTGTCTTTTTAGCTGCAGATCGCCCACGGATGACAGGCCTGAAAGGTGTTCACATGTAACAAATTTCAGAAAACCATCTATAAGTCTTCCATGGAAATCAAATTAGAAGTACTGACATGTGGGGAGGTCTCATCTTTGCAGCTAAATGTGGCGAGAATTGCCTAATGATCCGGATTGCCTTCTCATTAAAAGTAGCTGCAAAACTGCAAAAAGACAACGAAAACAGCGTACAGGTTTGATAGATGCCCAGGAACACAAACACACACACACACACACAATTACATCTCAAATACAAAAAACAACCAAAACACTGCAAATTGATACCCTTATAACACTAGAGTTTTAAGAACCAACGCCGTAAACTATTGAATACTACGCACAGACGCTTCAAGGGATAAACACTGTCAATAGAGAACGTTGTATTCAAATTTCATAAACCAACACCTAAGCTTACTGAATCTAAAAATTAAGAACATCCAGTTCAAGGAACAATCACAAAATCTAGATAGAGAAATCTTCTCCTAAACATTCTATAGATGTTACAACACCCACAGGAGCAACAAATTCATTTCTAACGAGATATCACACGAAATACCTGTCATTTAGGAAAGCCAAGCTTAAGGCAGTAAGAGCAGCACCAAGAATGGCCAGAGGTCGAGTGATAAGTGCAAGACCTGACTCAACAAATGAGGGTAGATATGGAAGTTTCAACAGCGTATAAAGGTATCAAACACAGTTCCAGAGACTCGTTAATCAGAATCCTTAACAGTTAAGAAAGCAAGAAATTAAGCAAAGGCTTTTGACATACCCAGAACAAAAATCAACAAGATGAAGTAATTCGTCCTATAGCTGCAAGTAAAAAGATAGAATCAAAATTAATAGTTCGATTTGCAAGCACGAATACGCATATAGAAAAAGAGAGAGGGTAAATACTAAAACAGATTGCATTTAAGACGGCTCATCCATTTAGAGAAAGAACGAGGAAAGGCGAATCTGGAGAAGAACTCAGCCAAAGAACGAGGACGCGTCGACCATTCAACTTCTCTTAAAGCCTCAATCACATCCTCAGTAGCAACACTGTCCCAATCCATGTCTCTCTTCCTCTTTGAAAACTCACAAGAAGAAAACAATAATCAGCTCTATGAAAATCGAAATAGAAAGAAGGAGAAAGAAGGTATGATTGGGTATTAATTTTGCGATTCGAGGATGTTTTGATTCTGAGGTTTTGTTTGTGTATTTCCCTGTGGGTCAAGCAAGGCGAAAGAAAAGTGAAAGTAGGAGTCACACGTGCGTAGCGTGCGTGTAGGAGATGATGACGTAGAAGCAATCTATTGGACAAAAAAGCTACAAAAATTATTATGTCTGAGCCCGGGTTCGAACCGGGGACCTCTAGTGTGTGAGACTAGCGTGATAACCGACTACACCACCCAGACAATTTGTTAACTTATCTTATATTTTTTATATTACTAATGACGCAGCATTGATGTACAAACACCTTGCCGTTCGGCATCTACTAACGAACGAGGAAGACTAACCGGGAACTCAAAGATATTAGATTATTTTTTACGTGGGTAACCCAACCTTCCAAATTTCCTAATGTGGGATAACTTGATTTTCTAAAACACATTTTTTTTTGTAACTCAACGAAACCAAAGATTACATAGTCAAAACCAAAGAAAACAAGGAAAAAACACTAAACATGAGTTCGAGAGGATCTTCTGACTGATCTTGCAAGGTTATCCGCTTTGTGGTTTAGTGCTCTAGATATCTTGACGACAGAAAAAGTACAAAAGAAGCTCCGAAGGCGACAAAAATCCTCAAAATATGGAGAAAAAGTTGGCTAGGCTGAAGGGTCTTCTAGCATACTAAGCAATCTGAACAATCCACCAAGAACGTAGCTTCAAGAAATCCGTAGAGAATTGAGACAAAACATAGCCCAGAGAACCCCCTCGAATCTGCATGAAGAGCAGAGAAACTTTTACGGATATGTTGAGCTCCCATTTGCGTACCTCCCAAATGATCCTGAAAACAGAACCAACCAATCACTGAGAAAGGATCCGAATCCTTCCACCATATTTTTATAGCCTGTAAAAGCCGGATCCCGTGCTAGAGGATGAGATGTTATGTTAGGAAGGGAAGAAACTGTCACAGGGTAATAAGTTTTAAAATCCAATCTCCCCTTCTAGGCTTCCATCATGAATGAGCTTCATCTTCCGCCATTTTGAGGATCTCCCGGGGTCCCTATCAATATTAGAAAAGATTTTATCATTTCTAGCCTTCCAAAGGAACTAGAGAATCCACAGAAAGCTCTTAAAACCCTTCGTGTGCGGTAAACACCAAACCAGAAAATCAATATTAGAAAAAATGGATTTTCCCGGGAAAGATTGACTTGCAGGGATATTCGACAGAGCCTAGGTCTGAATAGCTGGAGGGCATTTGAAGAGTATATGGTTAACTGTTTCAGAATCCGCACCACACCAATCACAACGTTGATCGCAATTTATACCACGTTTACTTAGCTTTGATTTTACCGCCAAATGTCCAGAAATAGACTGCCACACAAAGTGCTTTAACTTCTGTGGAGCTTTTATGTTCCAGACTTGTGCTTGCAAATCTTGTATAGTTGGTCTAAAAACATAGTTTTGGTTTAAAGATAGGGTTCTCTCCGCCCAGTATCTGGATTTGACCATATAATTCCATGATTTATTAAAGTGCCATCCAAATCGATCTGGTATTGCTCTTTGTGGAATATGTATTCCCAGGATCAAACGTGCATCCTGGGGCTCAAAAAATTGATTTAAGAGCGGTGTTCTCCATATCCAAGACTGGGGATCTATCAAGTCTGAGACTCTCAGTCCCAGATGAATATGCGACGCAAAGCCCCTCGCCGGGCGGGGGAATTTGTCTGGAATCCATGGATCCGACCAGACTTGGATTGAGTTTCCGTTCCCTACTCACTTAATGAGCCCCTTCATTACCAAAGCCCTTGCAGAGATAATACTCTTCCAACCATATGAGGGAGAATATACTCTACGTGGTGCAAGAGAGTTGGACCCCTCGAAGTACTGTGCTTTGAGAATCCGAGAAATGAGTGAGCTGGGATTATCTAATAGTCGCCAAAGTTGTTTTGCCAACAAAGCAGAGTTAAATTCTTTGATTGCCCGAAAACCTAAACCGCCTTCGGGTTTGGTTTGGCAAAGTTTCTCCCATTTGGTCCAATGAATACCTCTTGTAGTTCTTGAATTTTGCCACCAAAATTTTGCAATAGCAGCCGAGATCTTAGCTACCATCATTTTGGGCAACCAGTAACACGATATAACATAGGAAGGGATTACCGTCAGGATTGATTTAATCAAGATTTTTTTTCCCTCTTTTCGACAGAAATTTTGCCGACCAAGAGTTTATCCTGCCATTAATTTTATCCGCTACAAAAGCAAAAACTTTGGTTTTGGCACCCTTAAGTCCTTCAGGGAGTCCCAAGTATGTACCCATCCCACCATGAATTCTGATGCCTAGACGCTCCTGAATCTCATGTCGTCTCACAATATCAATATCTTTACCAAATTGAATTGACGATTTGTCAAAATTTATTTGTTGGCCTGAAATTCTTTCATAGTCCTTCAAAACACTCATAATCGTCTCTGTTTCCTCCATAGTAGCCTTACAAAAGAATAAAATATCATTGGTGAATAGTAAATGCGAGACTTTCGGGCAGGTTCTCGCTACCGAAATCCCAGTCAGTTGACTTCGGGATTCTACCAGTTTTAATTTGGATATCAGAGCCTCCATACATAAAATAAACAGGTACGGTGACAATGGGTCCCCTTGACGCAAACCCCTTTTCGGAATTATCCGCCCTCTCGGTGCACCATTTATCAGTACATAGTACTTCACTATGGAGACACAGTGCATAATCCCCTTTACCCAAGTAGATTGGAATCCAAGCTTTAGAAGGAGTGAACGCAGAAAATCCCATTCAATCCTATCATAAGCTTTGCTCATATCTGTTTTAATTGCCATATGGTCACCTTTTATCTTCTTGTTTGTTTTAAGCGCATAGAACATCTCCTGGGCTATCAAAATGTTATCCAAACTTAATCGGCCCGAAACAAACGCGGATTGAGTATTAAATACCAGCTTCGGGAGAATCTTCTTTAGACGCAGACTGACTACCTTTGATATGACTTTGTAAATTACATTACATAAACTTATAGGTCTGAATTCAGCCACCTTCGTCAGCTTTGTAAGATTAATATTCCTATCAAATAATCTAGTTATAATGAAGTCATTAACCAATCGAGTAACATCTTCTTTAATGAAACTCCAAGAACTTTGGAAGAAAAGAGCTGTCATACCATCCGAACCCGGAGCTTTCAAGGCGTCCATCGTGAATAACGCTCTTTTGACTTCCTCCTCCATTGCAATAACTAACAAGAGATGATTATCTGCATCCGTTACAAGGGCCTCGACACCTTCCAGAGGCTCATCAATCATAATGGTCCCATTAGAGGTAAAAAGGGAATCGAAGTACTTAACTGCCTCTACATCGATTTCTTATTCTTTATCCAGCCAATTGTCTGTCTCATTTGAAATTTCAGCTATTCGATTTCTGGCACGTCGTTGTTTTATCTGAGCATGAAAATTTTTTGTATTACAGTCTCCTTCTAGAAGCCACTTGTTACGACTCTTCTGCTTCCAATATGTCTCTTCTTCCTTATATGCCAGATATAGCTCGTGAGTTACATCCCTGATTTCCGACGTTGGAGATGAGTCATGTTTCTTCATCTTTTCCAGTTTATTTATAGAGCTTCAATTTTTCATTTACTTGGAAGGATGTTGCCTTTCCTCCATTTGGAGATTTCTCTCCTACAATTGAAGATTTTATCCACACTACGATTTCCTCGTAAATGTGCATATCGTTTCCATCATTTCTTAACAATTTTGATGAAACCTGGTTTCCCAAACCAGTGCTTATCGAAGAAAAATCCCGGAGAGCGACGAATTTCATTATTTCTCATAATTGGTATGTGGTCTGATCCGATCATTTGCAAATATTCCGACTTTGTATGAGGAAATAGAGAATGCCATTCCTCATTCCCGTAAGCTTTTTCTAGTTTACACCTGATTATTTCATTTTGTCGAACTCCCCTCCAAGACCATGTATCACTAGTACAAGGAAATTCGATAAAACCACTGTTTCGTAGCATTGTGTTAAAAGACACAAAGGATTGAAGGCTACGAAGACGTCCTCTTTTCTTCTCATGATGTCCCGAGATTTCATTGAAGTCTCCTATAATGAACCAATGTTTTATTCTTTGAGTAGTAAGTCTGTTAGTTCTCTCCCAAACAACATCCCGTTGAGAGTGAATGGATTCACCGTAGATAAAAGATAGGAATGTCTTCTTACCGCTTAGCTCAAGGGATATATCAGTAAGATTTTTATCCTTAAAATTTGGGGTCACATTGAAGTATGTTCGAAATAAAAGGGCTAGTCCACCGCTGGGCCCCAAAGGATCAACAACAATAATGTTATCCATTTTGAAATCTCCAAGTAAATTTTCCATATAATTCAAGTCTTTTTTCGTTTCCATAAGAAAAAGAAAATCAAAATTGAACTTTTTATTAATATCCTTCAAATAATTAAGGGAGATAGGGCTCCCAATACCTTGACAATTCCAAGATAAAATCTTAAACATAAAAACCAAGAAGAGAATTATTTGGACGAGGCCATAACGTGAGACGAAGCACCCGCACTTGAAGCCTTGGATTGTTTGCCTCCTTTTTTACTTGGAGCCACCACATTAACCAAATTTTGCTTCTTTGAATTCATTCTTATCAATGGACCTGAAGTCTTTGACCCATTCTTACTCGAGTCTGAAGAAGATGGGCGAGTTGTTTCAGGTTTGTTCTTTTTAGTTGGGAGTGTTGGCTTGGCCTTTGTCTTAATCAGGTCCGATTTCAGCAGGTCCTTTTTTTGCTCTGCAGTGATTGTGCCTTCAGCTTGAAATCTCTCAAGATCTTCAGCTGTAATGAGATTCTCAGACTTTTCCCCATCTTCCGACTTGCTTGCCGAGAGTAAGTCACAGTTCATAGGGTCATAGGCATCTGCTGCAGCCATTGCGACTGTTTCATCAATTTTTTGGACCGAAACTTGCAAATTTGAGGAAATCTCCTCTCCCTCAGGATTAAATCAAAGTCTTTTGTTTCTTAGAAGAAGAAAGAGCTTCAGATACCTTATTTAAACATTCTCCATGAGCAAGTTATTTGGAACCTTCACCATCCGAAAACTGCAACTCCTTTCTTTTTGTTGAAGTAGGATTGTTTTTTAACTCCATCGGAACAACAACATGCATGTCAGGTTCTGGAATTTTTGACCATTCATCACCAGATTTTTGTTTTGGAACGTACCTTTGATGTAACTGTGACCTTAAGAAATTTGATCCATACTGATCAAACGGTTTTGGGTTACCTCCACGTGACTCATATTTCCCGTTAAAGTCACCTTTCTCATTATTCACCAAAGCACCCTTAAAACTCTGGTAGCGATCCGAGGTGCGGTCCAACCTTTCTGTCCTTGCCACATTTGCTTTCCGGTTCTCTTGTTCCATTAACCTCTTACACTTTGAAACATCATGGTTAAGGTAGTTACAAAAGGAGCAAATACCTTGATGGCATTCATAGATGATTTTCACATAGATGTCTTCACCTTCTTCAAACTTAACAACTGTTTTGGTTACTAGAGCTTTCTAAACATTAATCTCTACTAAGATTCTAGCACCTTCCACATCGATCTTGATAACTTTGCCCAGTTATGCTCCTATTGCTTGGAAAACAACTTCTGCAGCGAGTTCTGGTGGGATATTTGTCACCTTAGCCCACATTCTTATGAAGGATGGATAATCCTCCAATGCTTTAGGAATCCATCTGCGAGGGTTATCATCCACCCATCGAAGTGAGTAGGACCCATCTTTAAAACATCCTCCATGTCTTCTTTGTGCTTGAAAGTAAGCTGAAAATGGCCAAAACCCAGATCTGTCCTTGTCATTCTATCCTCCACACGCCAGAAACGAGGAAGTCTTTGAAGGAGAGCTCCTACATTCTGCTTTGCAGTGTTCAAACAGCGTCCGAGAAGCACTTTGGAACACTTGTCCACCAATTCACTGTTATCGAATTTAGGGATCTTGATTCGCGGAATAGGGACCGGTGAAGCGCCTTGGTTCATCTTCTTCTTAGCATAAAGTTGAGCTATTGTTGATTTGCTGTAGGATAAAAGAAACACTAGAGAAGCTTTGATTTTCGAAAATTGGTGAATATACAAACTAAAGAGCTTATGTATATATAGGGGATTCATGACATTTTGGAGTAAAGACACGTCCCAAAATTTGAAAATAGAAATTGCAATTAATCGGAGACTCCCATAAGGAAAGAAGTGAAAGATATGGAAAAAATGATCTGTTCGAAACAGATATCGAATAAACCCAAGGATACAAAATTGTGTGACTTTAGGTAAAACGATATTTGGTAACTCGACTCCAATCATACTTCCTTGATTTTCGGCTGGATCCACAACGATTCTAAAGTTAAAAACACGATATATCGTTCTTTCCAAAACATAGGTTTTGAAAACTCCAAAAATTGCACAATTTTGAAACCATAAGGGAATATTTCTCTTTATACCCCTTCGTAAATAAGTATTTTTCATAGCACTCCTTGAATTTATTAAATATTGCAAAAATGACATTTCCTCCACCTCCGATATCCGAAACACACCAATCCAAATTGAATCGCCGGAAGGCATCAGATGTCGATGTGACCGGTGTACCCACAAATTGGCCGTTAAGTTGAAGGTTATATTCTTGACAAGAAAAGTAAAAGATCTTGAAGAGACCTCGCGAGGAACCAGAGGATCGATTACATCTGAACCAGAGTCTCCATTCTCTGCAAATCTCGAATCAAAATGAGATTGGAACCTTATGAATCTTCCTTTAGACTCCGAGAAGATATTTAATGGACGAATCCTTTTGTTTTTTGATTGATTTAATCCATCATTTCGGTTAGGATTAAATCTGACTGTAACTTCTTTGAATCTGACATTGTTTTGAGCTTCATACTCTTCGATGCTCAGATCTTAACAACGAAACTCTTGAAACACGAGAACCCATCTCCTTCCTCTTGTCTTTGTAAAGCCAATCCATAGAGAGGATTCCAATCGATAAACACCATTTAAAGAAAACAAACGAAAAAGAAAAACAAAAAATTCTCCATGAGTGTCTTGCGAAATCATCGGAAAAGGTCACTGGAGATCGCCTCAAAACTCATCGGAAATCGCCCCTAATCGCCCCCTATTGCGCTTTTTATTAGTCAATTAGGTATGTTTTCTTAGAATCATCTAAAACCCATTTTCTATAATATTAGGTTGTTGTGTATAGAGAAAAC
>OVAX01001735.1:0-39553 GCA_900406405.1 Lepidium africanum | reverse complement strand
CAACTAAAATAATACCAAGACCAATCAGTGTCGATATCAGTAACCTTGCATGTGATCTTACTTTGGGAGACCTATATACGAACAACATTTGGAAAATAAAATTTAGAATTGAGAGTATCACTCGAGAAATTATAAGACATTATGAACATAAATAAAATAACCTCATTTATCTCAAGCATGTCCTTAATACTTTTTGATTCAACAGAGGCTAATGAATCTTTATCTTTCGTATACTGCAACACANAGAGGCTAATGAATCTTTATCTTTCGTATACTGCAACACAGCATGGCGTTGGATAGTATTAGCATCATTCGGCAAACTGAAACAAACATATCAAGTTTAGTTTACATTTGTGAATATGATAAGAAAGTAAAATTGTACAAACTACAAAATGAAAAATAACTATATACGATATCTAAAGAAAACCATAATTATTTATATATACCTATCAACAAAATCTTGGAAAATTTGAAGTTGAGAATTTATAAAAACTTGAGATGTATTATAAGCACTCGCGACGTGAACTTCTCCTGTATGGTAAATAAATATAGTTATTAGTTTACGTTGAATTAAGACATCTAGAAAATTGTAATTAATTAGATGAACAAAAATTCATACCTTTATAAATATTCATTTTTGCAAATTGAATCAAGCATGTAACTACTTCACCATCTAAATGTTCGTAAACATCAAACAACGATCGAGCAAACTTTTCCCATAGTGTACACGGTATACGTGTATCACTAACAATAAAATTTACAAATACATTACAACATAATCTCATTAAAAGTCGATAGTTATTAAACAGAAAGGATAACTTGCATCCCGGAGATGGAATTGGATCTTTAACGTTAGTTTGTTATTGACCATGATAGACCTCATCTCGCCAACGTTAAGAACTTGTCCAAGTACATCTATACAAAAATAGAGATATATGTATATAAAAATAATGCAATGAACCAAATATAAAATATAAAAACTACGAAACCGTTACTTAAAAATTGTTAATCTTAGAGTCTGCATCTAAACAATTTTGAACAATGTCATCAAAATTAGTGGGACGCAAATATATGTCATCCGATTTTGAAGATACTTTGACAAAGATACTTGCTTCATTAATGTTAAAGTCTGAAAAGATGATCCGTGGCTTTGTACTTCCCTCCCGATTTAGCTAGACTGAAATTCTCAATGACCAACCAATTACCTTCCTGCACATAATAAGAGAATTTACGAACCTGGTCCTTTTTGATTGTAGTATGAATAAGAGATCTCTGTAAAATAGTACGGAATTATTAAAATTTAGGAACAATAGTATTTGTTGAATATCAAGTATACAAAATTTAAAAAAAAACGGGAAAAAAATATACCGATTCATCTGATACGCTCATGTCCAAATTATTATCAACATAGGCACAAGAAGGTTTCCATGCATGCAGAACTCTGACACAAATTCTCCATTGAGTTTTGAATTGTCTAAGTTCCTTCATTGGACTGTAAGAAAACATTGAATTTGTGAGTCGAGTTTTATGTGATTATATGAAAAAAAAAGCAATGAAGAAAAGTGATTTGAGGGTTAAAGACTAATGGACTATATATAGAGTACGATTATGGTTAGTATAAGGTTTCCGTGGATATGTAAAATTTTAAAGATTCGAAGTTATTGTAACCATAAAAATAGAGTTTTCAAAATGTTAATAAAAAAAATATCTAAACATAACAAAAGTTAAAGTCGGTAACTCTTGATTCATATCCACCTTGCCCCTGGTAACTTAAGGATGAGTTTCGAAATTAGTTATGTACAAAAGTTAGTTGCATTGTACATCTAGATATCATATAAACTTCAAAAAAATCTTAGATATGATATATATAAACGTCTATTTGAAGTTATCATAACTATATATCGACTTTTCAAAATCAAATACAAAAAATACCACATAAATTTTGTAAAAATTGTATATATAGTATATACGGTTTATATCTTAACAACTATTTGAAGTTCTGCTAACGACAAAATCGAGTATTCAAAATTAAATAAACAAAAATAAACTCGTTAGGTCCAAGACTTATATGGATTATCCATAGATAAATTGGATAAATCCGATTAGAAATTGGATATCCATTGATTATTCGGTTCAAAACTATAAAAAGACAATAACAAAATTAATGAATTTTATTTCTCTGAGCAAATCGATGGAAAAATATGGTCATATTCGATTAATTAAGGGATTTTTTGTCTAATCATTCAAAGATCCAATTAGAAATCGGATGATCCTATCATAAATCGGGCAGAAATAATGAACTTCCAAATTTGCCATTAATGAAATCGAATTAGGACTAACAAATCAAGGGGTAATCGATGTCATATTTACAAAAAGAAAAAGTGACGACCATAGCATTTTTCATCCCGAGAAAAATTGGTGTGACCCTTGCTAACCCAGATCTTTGTGTAGCAGAAAACAGAATCGCATTCGGAGTTGTAAGACAAACGTTATTTAGGTAAATTCCATTAAAAACACTAAAAACCTTACATGATCCTGTAAAACAAAATTAAAATTTTAATCATATTAGAAAATATATCAACCAATAAAATATATTTTCATAATACTATCATAATACCAAAAACAAATTGTATTATATAAAATAAATAATAATATTGCATTAATAAAAATGTCATAAAATAAATTCCATCTGCCTAAAGTTCTAATAAAAATTTAAATGTACTTACATTTTTTGATGAATTCATAAAAAAATTATGAGTCCTAAAATCCTAGCCGTCATCTCATCTGACCACCTGTAAGAAAAAAGAGAAGCAGAAAAGAAAAACAACTCATAATGGAACAAAAATTGGTGTGCACCTTTATAAGCCTAATATCTCTGCATAGTAAAAAACGGATTCTCATTCGGAGTTGCGATACGAAAGTTATAGTGGTTTTACCAAGACAAATATATAGAGAACGAAATAATAGCCGTCATCTCATCTGACAACCTATAAGAAAAAAGAGAAATAGATAAGGAAAACAACTCATAGTGGAACAAAAATTAGTGAACACCTTTTTAACCCTAATATCTCTGTGTAGCAGAAAACGGACTCGCATACGGAGTTGTGATACAAAAGTTATAGTTCTTTTACCAAGACAAATCTCTGGAGAATGAAACCCTAGTTGTCATCTCATCTGACACATGTAAGAAAAAATAGAAACTGATAAGGAAAACAACTTAGAATTGATTGAAAATTGGTGTACACCTTTATAACTCTGATATCTCTACGTAGAATAAAACATACTTGCATTCAGAGTTGTGATACAAAAGTTATAGTGGTTTTACCAAGACAAATATCTGGAGAACGAAAACCTATCTGTCATCTCATCTGACCACTTATAAGAGAAAAGAGAAACATATTAGTAAAACAACTTATAATGGAACGAAAATTGATTTGCACCTTTATAACTCTAATATCTCAGCGTAACTGAAAACGGACTTGCATTCAGAGTTGTGAACGAAAGTTATAGTGGTTTAACCAAGATAAATCTCTGGAGAACGAAACCCTAGCCGTCATCTTATCTGACCACCTATAAAAAAAAACAGAAACGGATAAGGAAAACAACTCATAAGTGAACGAAAATCGGTGTGTACCTTTATAAGCCTAATATCTCTGTATAGCAATAAACGAACTCGCATTCTGATTTGTGATACAAAAGTTATTGTAGTTTTACCAAGACAAATATTCGGTGAATGAAACCCTAGCCGTCATCTCATCTGACCACCTGTAAGAAAAAAGAAAAACATATAAGAAAAACAACTCATAATGGAACAAAAAATTGTGTACACCTTTATAACCCTAATATCTCTGCATAGAAGAAACTTGTCTCGCATCGGAGTTGTGATACAAAAGTTATAGTGGTTTTACAAAGAAAAATATCTGGAGAACGAAAACCTAGTTGTCATATCATCTGACCACATGTAAGAGAAAATAGAAACGGATAAGTAAAACAACTTATAATGGAACGAAAAATTGTATGCACCTTCATAACTCTATTATCTCCGCACCGTAGAAAATGAACTCGCATTCGGAGTTGTGATACGAAATTTGTGGTGGTTTTACCAAGCCAAATATCTAGAGATCAAATTCCCGATTGTCAATTTGCAAAAGCAGTTTCCCGTCAAACCAGAAGGAACCAAACAACGATTGACATACCTTTGGAAAGTCCCAGAGGTCTAGTTTTTATATCAGTTTTCGGATCTATATCCTGAGATGGATTTTACCGGTAATTTGTGCTTAAAGGCGGCGGCTCTTTTTTTCTATTTTCCAGCATTGTCACAAGAAAGTGTTATGAGGGTTAAAGAATAATGAACTATATATAGAGTACGATTAGGTCTAGGGTTAGGGTTTGGTATCCGATTAGAATTCGGATGATCCACTTATGGAATTGGGTAAACATATTAAGAGATGAAATTGCCATTGATGAAATTGAATTAGGACTAACAAATCAAGGAGTAATCGATTTCATATTTACTAAAAAAGAAAGGTTATTTTTGAGAAGAAGAGGTCAAATGAACCCCGATTAATAGAATAGATTATAATAATGAAACCGATCTTAACAAATGTTAATTTTTTTTTTTGCCAATAATGTTAATTATAATATTAACAACATTTAGATTCTTAAAAAGATTCAAAGAGATTTGCAATTAATGATTCGATAACGGTTGATGTGATGTAAATCTTATAGATTATAAAACAAACCTAAATCGATACATTCTCCTATTTCGATTCATCTTCCATCAAAACTAATCTATATAAAAACATATCAAGAAGAAACCTTAAGCAATAAATTTTCTAATCGAAGATTGCAAAGCTGAGTTATTCAATCTCTATCAAAAACAAAGGAAACAATCAAAGTTTGCATTTTATTAACTTGTCATTTTATAATAGTTTTTTTGTATATTTTGATCTACATTCATAACAAACCTTTGTTTTCATGATAGGTATTCAAATCACCAGAAAAAAAAACAGGTATGTTCTAAGACTATGAGTTTAATTATAAACAAATAATATAGATTAATTCAAATCTAAACATGATGTAGATTCTAATATAAAGGTCTATGCGATTTCTTCAGAAACTCTTTTCATTCGGCACAACAATGGAAAATTTAGAAGAAGCACAACAGGTTCATATATTATCATTGCTAGATCATGTCATAACAATAATAGCCAAAAAAGTGCTTCTTATTCCGTATTCAATCTGCTAAACCTCTGTTTCGTTAGCAAGAGATTCAAGAACATATGCGATGATATAGAGATCCTAGAAAATCTTGAAATCGAAGAAATCCTGTTCTATAAATACGAGTGAGAAACAGAAGATTTCTATCGAAAATATAGTAAATTGCGCAATGCAGGAAATCCAGAAACATTACACAAGATAGGAATTGTTATGTTTTTTCAAGATAACAACAGAGAGGAGGGACTTAAATTGTTAGAGGTAGCTTCCTTGGCTAATATTCGTAAAGCTAAATACCTATACTCTATGATTCTCATATGCATTGGTGGTGAGAAAAAGCAAAAAGGTTTTCACTTGATGTCTGCATTCCTGAAAACAACGATGTCAGAAACCATGAAGGAACTTTTCGAATGTAATAAGCAAGTCAACAGACAACTGAGTTCGAAAACAAAACCCATATGGAGAGACTTACAGAACATGTTCAACAAAGGTAAGTGCTGTTGTAACGGACAAACATCAAAGTTCCTACAATTTGAAAATATGAAGACTATGTATGGCGAAAAAAATAATATGCTTCATCTCTAGCATGTAAAATCTGTCTACGGAATTACCAAGTAAGATTTTGGTTTTCCGGTCAGTACGTTAATCAAACATGATATTTAAATTAATCAAAGATGGAATTCTTTTTTCTTATAGATTTGAGTTTTTTTTTATAAGCTAAAGACTTAAGTTATTTAGCATGTATAAATTGTATAATAGTAGATCATATTTGTAATTAAAAAAATCATATATTTGGATAATCAAGAAGTATAAGTAGATTATATCGAAACAAATACAACTTGAAGCAATGTTTAAGAAAATATCGGTATTTTACCTTCTTAATGCTCAATATCGGTATTTTACCTATATTATTTATTTATGGTGTCGGACAAAATATTTTTAAAATGTATAATTTGTCTAACATTCAAGATAGCTACAAATATTTGCAGATTTGATTTTTCTTTATAAACAAAGTTTTTATTTGTCGTGTAATCTTATAATTTACTTTGTATGTTTTTGTAATGAAGATATTTCCTTATCTTATAAGTAACGTAAATATTTAAATCAGAACATTTGAAACATTATAAGAATATGCAAAATATTTAAAATAAAATAAACGAACAATTAAAAAATGAACAATAATACGAAGAAAAAAATATTAAATAACAAAAAGTAATAGAAATAAATAACAAGAACATAATGTTCACCATAAATTATCAACATATAAGTAGCTTCTATCTAGAGTGAAGGTGACTTCAAAATCACATACGCAAATCTTGCATACATCTGACATTTCAACATCACCATATATTGGATTTCCAATTTCGTGGTACATTTGTCTTTAACATATGATTCGATCAAGTCTTTGAAAACCACTGGATTGATGGGATTCATATAACGGTTAACACGACGATGAACCCTTATAAGATTATCGTATGTTTTTAAAAATGTAGCTTTAAAAAACAAAGACAATAGTTGATGATCTTTTTCTTTTGACGATCCTCCGAGGCATGTAAGAATAACACCATAAAGATATATTGCATCACTATTACCTTTTTCTGACGCTTCTTTCAACAATTTCAAGCCTTCATGTCTGTCATTAGCGTGTAAATAGCGTACTATTCCCAACCGATATAGAGCATCAGGATTCCCATGATCGTGTAACTTCTGATATGTTCTGTAAAGCTCAAAAGCGGGTACAGCTCTTGAATCGAATTCCAATTCCTCTAAAGAAAGTCATGAAAGAACATGACTTTCGGTACATAATGAATGGAATTTCTTGCAAACACAACGAAGGTTACATGATGCAATTTTGATTAAAAGATCATCAGGTAAAAACATAAGAAAGTAAAACATTGAAGTAACAAAATGAAACATTGCATGAAACTTAAGAAAAGATAGCAAAAGATGCCCTATGAAATTTACAAAATAGTATATATTTGGGTTAATCGAAGAGGTATATATAATAACCTAAATATTATAATAGATAATGTCATTAGTTATTCAAAACATGATCCGAAATTTAGTAAATCTGTTTATATGATATAAATTGTAATATATTTCAAATCAAAAACAACTAATTTTATCTATGAAGGACATTATGAAATATTAAATTTGAACTTTTTTGTAATTTTATTTTATTCAAATTTGAATATTATCAATTATCAAAATTTCTACCACTTATTAGTAAATTTTCTACTATATGAATTTTGTTGGATTATTATATATAATAAACTAGTAGTCTATTTTTATAATTAGTTAAAATATTGATAAAATCACAAATATTTTCAAATTTTAGTTATTCAAAACATAAATCGCAAATATTAGTTAGCCATAAATAAAATCACAAAATATTAGTTATTCAAAACATGATCCGAAATGTAGTAAATCTGTTTATATGATATAAATTGTTATATATTTCAAATCAAAAATAGCTAATTTTATCTATGAAAGACATTACAAAATATAAAATTTGAACTTTTTTGTAATTTTATTTTTTTCAAATTTGAATATTATCGATTATCAAAATTTCTATCACTTATTAGTAAATTTTCTACTATATGAATTTTGTTGGATTGTTATATATAATAAAATTGTAGTCTATTTTTATAAGCATTTAGAATAAGTTGAGTTAGTTGGAATATTGATAAAATCACAAATATTTTGATGTTATTATAAAAGCCAATGTATATATAAGTTTAAATATACAACTATGTTATTCGACATATATATGTATTTACTTGATTATTTTATAAGAATAAAAGTAATAAATTAGTATAACAACAAAAAAGAATATAAATTTATTATATATTAAATACAACTTTAAAATAAGAAATATAAATAACAAATATTGAAAAAAATAAAAAAGAAACGTAATAAAAAATAAAAACAAAACAAAAAAATTGAAATCCTAATCATAATATACTAGAAGCAAAAGCTTGAGTTCATGATCCCATAAGCAAATCTCACACACAGAAGAAGTATTCATATCGTTCTCAACACCGTAGTCATGTCAAAAATCGTTGAACATTATGAATATGGTTGTTTGACCATCAAACTTACACTTATTTTTTATGTAAGACCTTTTCAGCTCTGAAGACACACCATTTAGATTAGAACGCAAATATCTGTCAATTCGAAATCGATATCTTTCAAGGTTTTCTAATGTTTGTGACATAAGAGGCATGATCAACGTTGACAAAATTTTGAAACCTTTGGTTTTTACTTCAGCTCCAATATATATGAAAATAAGACCATAAAGATACGTTGCCTCACTAAAATTACCTCGAGCAGCTCCATCAAGAAATATGAGACCTTCATCTTTACGACGATCGTAAAAATAGCATATTATTCCTAACCGGTACAAAGCTTTTAGATTCCCAAAACTACATAAATTATTGTATTGTATGTAGAATTGTTGAGCAGCAAAACAATATGGATAGAACTCTTGTTCAGCGAGTGATAAATGTTTAACAACGTGAGTTTCAGACATGTAGCCTTAAACTTCTTGCACACTAATCTAAGATTAAATATAGTTCTCAAAGAAGTAGAAGCACAAATAGATGTTATTGTGATTAAAATATCATTTGGCAAAAGAATAAAAGACTCCATAGATTAAGAATATGATAAAAAAAGGAGAACTCGTATGAAGATATATAAATATATAATAGATAATAAACCCTTATGCCCACATTTTTATTTAAAAAACTGAATGAGCTTAACTAATAACCTCATATATATTTTGTGAAGATAAACTATATATTAGGAAAATGATATAGTTTGTTAGATGAATATATGAACAAAATTCAGAAATATATGGATTAATAATCTGATTTATAGTTGTTATAATCTGATTTTTTTAATATATTTCTTTCAAATACACGATGTTTGTGATAATGATTATTTTTGGTTTAATAATGATATAATATTCAAATATAAAGATAAATATACATTGAATTCTATATATTATTGTTTAGGATTGAGTATAGTTTGATCATAATTATTTTCATGCACATAAAAACGATTATTTAAAAAGTGATGACATTATTTGTGGTAATCTTCATTTAATTATTCTTTATATTTATTCTAAAATACAAAAATATTGAAATATATATTTTACAAAAATACAAAATATTTAGAAGTTAATCTCTATTATACAAAATAGAAAACATAATACATAGCCAAAATGAATTGGTATTTATATGAACTTGGAAGCATATAAAATGATTGCACTAAATAAATTTTTTATGACAGTTCAAATATACAATCTTCATTACTATAATTCGATTTTTCTTATAATTTACTAAATTTTTATATTATAAAACAGAAAAATATTTTATATGAAGCAAATTAAATATATGTTAATTAGAACTTGTCAGAATCACTAATAATTGCACAAAAGTAATTTTTATAGAATTTTTTATAGAAATATCTTCATGATTAAAATTACAAATATTAGTTTCAAATATTAAAAAAAAACAGATTTTAACCAATCCGAAATTTATATTGCCAACTTCTTAATTTGTATCTCATATAACATGGAATTCTAGTTTATTTGAACATGTTAGAATCTAAAATCATTGAAGTAAAGAAAAGTTTTATAACTCTTTAAATCAAATGTCTTAATTGTTAGAATAGAAGTAATGATTTATCGTATTTAACAATAATATTATAAAATTTTGAAATTGACTTTTTAATTTTTTTAACCTAAATATATATATATATATATCAAAGTAAAAAATAATTAATCTAAATTGAATTTGTCTTTCTTGGATCTTGTTATAATCATTGCAGCAAAGAAATTTTCTTATGACTCCTCAAATCAAATTTCTTCATGATTTGAATTGAATTGATGATTTACAATATTTTTAAATAAAATTTAATCTTGCCGAAATCTTTTAATGGATTCTTAGTTTTTTGACTTATAAAAAAAAAAACAAATCTATTCTATATTAATGTAAATGAATTATATGTTTGTTGGAACATGTTTATAACTACTCAAATTAATTGATAAAACATTTGATTCTTGTATTGTCACTATTACATGCATAAACTCGGCCAACAAAATATTACATGCATTAACATAACTATTGATATATATATAGATATCATCATCTTCTTCTTCACTCATAGTAAACTACTCAAGAAAACTCTCAAACACAAAACTACTCAAGCTTGTTCAACACTAAAGATATCATCATCTTCTTCATCTTCTTATCAAAAGCGAATTAAAATCAAAGGTTAGTATTACGTTATTCAAATTTTATTTTACAATAGGAGTTGATGCATATAGATTTCAAGTAGTTTATAAAAATAATCTTTTTGTATTCATGAATGAGAAAAATTGTATTTAGATGAAAGATGAGTATTACATTATCCAAATTTTATTTTCCAAATTTTATTTTACTATAGGAGTTGATGCATGTAGATTTCCAGTAGTTTAAAAGACAATATGTTTCTATAGATCAACAAAGGTTTTATAATACTTCTAAAGATTGTTGTATGTAGTATTTAATTAACATTATATTTAACAAAATTTTGTGTAACACTACAAAATAATTTATCTCAAACTTTGTTTTAGATTATTTGTAATACAATATTCATATATTTTTTATATATTTGTTAATATGTTGAATACAATAATACTAATGAATATTGTTTTTTTTTCAGAAAAACGTCTTTGGAAATATGGAATTTTCATTGATACCAAATGACATTGTACTCGACATCATTTCACGATGTGCACCAGATGGACTTAATACCATTCATAATGTAAGATTAGTTTCTCCACAATTTTGTGAGCTATGTGACAGAAATGAAGTTCTTAGCAAGATGTCGTTAAGTTGGGAAGTTCCATTCTACCCAATTGGAGACAATTGAGACAATTTTGACAACTTATATGGAAGGTTATATGATACAGGTATTCCCGAAGCTTTATATAGGACTGGTGTAAGAGAATATTTCTGTGATTCTATGCTAATTGAAGGGTTAGAAAAATTACACTAAGCTAGAGAGCTAGGAATACCCGAAGCAGCATTGGTCAACGGAATGGTTTGCATATATCTTGGAGGATTCTTAAAAGAAAGAGGCTACAATGCTTTGGAGAAACTACAAACGACGACAATAGGTACAACTTTAGTGTCTGTTCGAATCATTCGAGAAAATGTCATGTTTGGACCAGCATTTCTCAGTTGGCGTGGACGGGATCACTTGCTAATTTTCCGATATGCTTACGCAAGGGACAGATGCGTATGTAATGGAAGTCATCTCCAGATGATTCCTACTTTCGAAAGATGGGATTTTTTGGATGATGGAATCAATGAACAACTATTGGGAATATGTATAAGTTGTTTATGGGAGTACCAATTTGGGTTAATATTTGCTGATGCATAATATATTTTAAGTAGTTATTGTAAGCATGATAAAAAGCAATATTATAAGCATGTAATATATTTTACGTATTTATTATAAGCATGTAATATATTTTAAGTAGTTATTATAAGCATGTAATATATTTCGGTGTGTTATCTTATGAATTCTAGTTTTTTTTTCAATCATTAAAACTATGTTGTTGTTTTTTCCATCAAAGTTTTTATGTAATGAATGTCAAATATGCCTTTTATTATTATGTTTTTCCCTTAATGAATTTTGAAAATATATATTTCATGGAAAATACAACAAACAATTATATACGACTTATAGTTTATATTCAATGAAAGAAGGATTCAAAACACTAATAAATAAAATAACCAAATTATTAAATTTTTCATAAATAAATATTATTGAGAAATCGAAAGCAAGAGTAGATGTTATCTATTGTGAAATGTTTTAGCAGTTAAATTATGTAACCCACCATAAGCACATAAAATAAAAAATCTATAAATTATAAAATCCATAAATGCACTAAAGAATGTTAATTACTACGCGGTTACAATTAAAAGATTGGATGTATCAAACCGTATTATTTATCACAAACAGGGAATTCAAAACTTCAATATACGTGTGATCATTCCGAACAGACGTTTTCATTATTCGGTTATATTTTTCTTATAAGATATTATCAATCGAACAGACGTTTTAGTCTCTATATAAGTAGTCATATATCTCTGAAATCTATTTTCAAAGAAAAGAAAAAAAAAACTAATTCTATTATCAATATAAACGTCTATTCGGTTTCTTGACAAAAAAAATTCTCATGGCCGCAAAAAAGAAACATTTAGAAGTAGCAGAAGAAGGTCTTATATTGTCATTGTCAGATCATATCATGACGATAATCGCCACCAAAAATGCTGCTTATTCAGTCTTCGATCTAATAAACCTTCGGTCGGTTAACAAAATATTCAAACACATATGCGATGATAAAAAATTTTTGAAAAAAGTTAACATCAGAGAAGTCAATTTTTATCAGTATGAGGGAAAACAGAAGATTTCTATTAAAAATATAGAATATCGCTATGCAGGAAATCCAGAAGCGTTAAACAGAATAAGAATCCTTATGTTTTTTCATGACAACAATAGAGAAGGACTCATATTTCTACAGGTAGCTTCCTCGGCTAATGTACGCAACGCTCAATACCTATACGCTATGATTCTCATATGTATTGGTGGTGAGAAAAACAAAAGAGTTTTAATTTGATGTCTACATTTATGAAACCCACGATGTCGGAAACCATGACGGAGTTGTTCGAATATAATAGGCAAGTCAAAAGACAATTGAGTTCAAAAGCAAAATCTTTCTGGAGAGTTACAGAAAATGTTCGTAGAAGAAAAATGCAATTGTAACGGAAAAACAAAAAAAATCCTGGCTTTTGAAAATTTGATGCATATGAATGGCATAGAAAAGAATTTTCTTTCATCTTTAGCATGTAAAACTTTCATCTTTACCAAGTCAGGTTTTGGCTTTCCCGTATATACATTGATAATGAAAACTACTTTTTCTAAAATAAAGCTATTATGATTATTAGTTTTTGTTGTCACAAATTGTTACTCTTATTTTAAATTTTTGTTTAATGTTTATAATGTTAAACAAACATTATTAGAAGGTTAAAATAAAAAGAAAGTTTACTTACGTGTTTGTAGTGATTAAAATAAAAATAACTTAAATTTAAATTAAATTAGATACAACCGTCCAAAAAAAAAAATGTACCTATTAATATAAGGTTAACATGTATATCACAATTTTTTTTATAATTTTGTGTCTCGGAAAAATGGTAGAATATAATAATTGAACAAACAAAAATGTTTTAAACTTTTAAAATAACATATCAAAAATAATAAAGAATATAACATGAATCAGTAAATGAGTAGCTACAAAAATTATAAATAAATATATTTGTTATTGTTGGTTATATATAATCACTCAGTTCAAATTAAGTGAATATATAACATTTTATCATTGTGTCCATTCCAAGCCGCAGCCATCCATAGCAAGGCCGCGTATGACCCAAGACACGCGCATCCGTTCCATTTCAGGCCGCGGGCCGTACCAATCTAAGATGCGGCATACCCAAGCTAAGCCACATCCGACCCAAATAGGTCGCGTCCGAACCAAGCCAGTCTGCATCTGATCCAGACAGGTCACATCTGACCCAAGACAAGCCACGTACATACCATTCATGTTTACGTCTATTTTAATCAAGGCCGCATCCATTCTTAGTCAGGCCGCGTTCGACCCAAGCCAGACAGCGGCCAACCCAAACCAAGCCGCCTCCATCTAACATCAAGCCACGTCCGACCCAAACCAGGTCGCGTCCTACTCAATCCAATCCGAGTCAGGCCGCCACCGAACCAAGGCAGGTCGAATCCATCCTTTACCAGGACACGTATGTACTAAGTCAGGCCGTATCCAACCCAAGCAAAGTCGCATACATTCCAATTCAGTTCGCATTCCGTTCCAAGCCAGGTCGTGTCCGACCGAAGCCAGGCCGCATCTGTCCAAAAACAGGTGGCGTCTATTCCAATTCAGTTAGGCCGCGTCCATCCAAACACGGGCGGCGTCCGATATAAGCCAGGCCGTGTACGTTCTAATCCAGTTCGCATTCCGTGAAAAGCCAGGCCACGTCTGTCCAAGGCAGGCCACGTGCAGCCCAAGCTAGGCCGCGTCTGTTCAATGCAGGTCGCGGCCGACCCAAGCCAGGTCGACCCAAGCTAGGCCGTGTCCATTCAAAGCCAAGCCGCGTCCGACCCAAGTCACGCCGCGTGCATTCAAAGCTAGGCCGCGTTCATTCCAAGCCACACCGCGTCCATTCCAAACTAGGCCAAATCCATCCAAAGTCTGACTGCGTCCATTCCAAGCCACGCCTCGTCCATTCCAAGCAAGGACGCATTCGAACAAAAATCAACCCATATTTTCATTAATTTTGTTTAATTCCAAGCAAGCTAATAGTTTTAATAATCTGATTTTTTTTTAATATTTCTTTCAAATACATAATATTTGTGAGAATAATTATTTACGGCTTAAAAATGATATAATATTCAAAAATATGAAAATAAATATATATTAATGATTCTATAACGGTTAAATAAATAAATGTAAATCTTCTATATTATAAAACAAACATACGGCAACAAAATATACTATTTCGATTCATCTTCCATCAAAAATTAATTTACATGCTTTCATCTTTAGTATGTAAAACTTGTCTATGAAATACAAAGTAAGATTTTGGTATTCTGGTATTTACATTGATCATGACAAATACTTTTTCTAGATTTCAGTTTTTTTTTTGTTAGTATCTCCATATTTGAGTTATTTATCATGTATAAGTTGTCAAATAAATCATATTTACAATTCAAAGAATTGTATGTTTGGAGATGGAAAAATATATATATTGTATCAAATGAAATACGTAACTTGAGGAGTTTTATGAAAATATCCGTATTCTACCTTTTGAATAAATATTATAAAAGATAATATCATCAATTATTCAAAATATTTTCCGAAATTCAGTACTCTGTTTATAAGATAGAATTAGTTATTCAAAAGATTTTCCGAAATTATGTAAATCTGTTTATATGATAGCATTTGTTACATATTTCAAATCAAAAATAACTAATCTTATCTCCGAGCGACATTACCGAATCTAAAAAAAGAATTATTTTGTAAGGATTTCGAATAAGTTCTATAGGTTTTATTATCGAATAAAATCACAATTATATCGAATATTCAAAACAACTTTACAATACAAATATAAATAACTATATAGTTGATATGAAAATATTAAAAACGAATTTAATTAAAAAAAACACAAAATTTAAATCCTAAACATAATATTTGAGAAGCAAAAGCCTGACTTGATGATCCCATAAGCAGATCTCACACACAGAAGATGTATTCATATCGTTCTCAACAACGTAGCCATGCCAAAAATCATTGAACCTTACAAATCTGTAGTCTGACCATCACAATTACAGTTCTGTTTTACGTAAGACCTTTTCAGCTCCGAAGACATACCATACAGATTAGGACGAAGATATATTTTAATTTGAGATCGATGTCTTTCAAGGTTTTCCAATATTTGTGACATAAGAGGCATGATCAAAGTTGACAAAACTTCTAAACCTTTGCTTTTAAGTTCACCTCCAAAACATAAGAGAATAAGACCATAAAGATATGTTGCCTCACTAAAATTGCCTTGAGCAACTCCATGAAAAAATATAAGACCTTCATCTTTACGTCGATCGTAAAAATAATATACTATTCCTAAACGGTACAAAGCTTATGGATTACCAATACTACATAATTTGTTGTATTGTTTATAGAATTCTTCACCGCGAAAGAATATGGATGGAACTCTTCTTCAGTGAGTGATAAATGTTTAACAACATAAGCTTCAACACATATAGTCCTCAACTTCTTACACACTAATCTAAGATTAAATACAGTTCTCAAAGAAGCAGAAGCACAAATAGATGTAATTATGATTAAAATATCATCCGGCAAAAGAATGAAAGACTCCATAGAATAGAAAAAAAAAAAAAGAAACCCCGTATGAAGATATATATATATATGTGTGTGATAGAATATAAACTCATATTCCCAATATCTTATTTTTTTAATTGACTCAGCTTAATTAATAAGCTTATAAATTTTGTAAAAATATACTAAATATTAGGAAAAAGGATATTGTTTGTTGAAGAAGGCGATAAAAACAAAAAAAAATAGATAATATTTTTTCAAAACAGGATATTATATAATTTTTTAGTTATAAAGTAGATGAAAGAGAGATAAATACATTGATTAAGTGTTATTTCGATAGCTAATAAAGAAACAAAAAAGTAATACTATAATCTTACTCATACTCTCATTTTAAAGTATTTGTGACTTCATGATGGCATAAACATGCTCGACACACTTTTGAGGAAGATATGTCTTCACCTGCACCATAGTTGTGCCAAGCAATGCTGATAGAAAGAAACCTATTAGTTAAACCATCGCAATGACAAATCTCTCTAAAATATAATGTCTTCAACTTGGATATAACATAATTTGTGACCTTACTCCTTAAATATCTACACACCAAACGACGTAGACCATTAATTTTTCGCATTGTTGATGACATAAGGGGCATAAGAAAAGATGACAAAAGTGTAAAACTGTGATGTTTTGTAGCTTGTCCAAGACATATGAGAATAATTGCATAAAGGTACTTTGCCTCAAGAGAACCACTTTCCGACGCACCACATAGCAATGTTAGACCTTCATCCTTAAAATTGTCATAAGATAAGCCAATTTTCCCAAACGATAGAGCGCGTTGGGATTTTGAATAAGACGTAATTTGTTATATCTCATGTAAATTTTTTGAGGATCTCCAAAATACGGGAATAATGGTTCTTCCTCCATGAAAAGTGATACAAAACAGGAGGATCATCACATATAGATTTGAACTTCTTGCAAACCAATCTGAAGTTACGTACAGAAGATAGAGAAGATGCTGCACATCTAGAAGAAATTTTTAGTAGCATGTCATCGGCCAATTCAAGTAAAGAAATTTTATTTATTCTAGTTTTTTTGGTAAAGAAAGCCATCGAAATAGAATAGAAAGCACAAAGTGCTAGACTAATTAGAGAAACAAATCTTATATAATTATGAAAAAATTATAATGAAAAGATACAAATATAATACTTATGATTCGCTTCAAAATTTACAAAGGAAATAAGTAAAGGATACAAAACACAATTTTATTGTTAGTATTTGAAATTTGTCGTAATTGTGTCCAGGTACATAGATAAGAGTCTCTAATCGATAACCACCTTATTTTTTACCTGTACTGCTTTTATATTAGACTCTTGTCACTAATATTACGAAAATAAATAGAAAAAATCAAATAAGATAGACACATCACGCAAAAATCTCTTCGGCAATATTAACTAACTCATTTTGTTAGATGTGAATAAATGAATAACCAATAACCAAGTTAAAAAAAAAATATAAAATAAGTAACAAAAAGTAATAATAATTCAATAAAGAGCTTTTTTTTTAAAAAATGATCAAAATAAAACTGGAACGGAATATCAACATATAAAGAGTTATGTCTAATCTTCATACACCAACTCCCTCAAATCTTCATCATCAAATCTAGACTTAGTTAATTCAACACATAGTTTCTTAGTTGAAGATGAAGAATCATCAAACGAATCAAACGACATGCTTTCCTCTTTACGCTTTACAGGTGTCAAATAACCCAAAGTAATATCTTGGGATAAACCATTGCTAAGTATATCATTTGAATCAAGTGCTCCAGCTAGGTCAGATACTTTGAATGTATCATTACCATTCTGAAAATTATCCTTATCAATACTAAGGACAAATTCATAACTTTTTCCAACCAAATTTCGGATAGGAACAGGAAGATTTTTTGGATCTTGAATTTAGAAAAACAAAAAAAAAATTAAAAAATCAAAATCAAAATTACATGTTTCACAATAAAAACATAGTATCGAATTGTTGTATAACAAACAACACTAATCGAAGCAATCGAAGCTACCTCATCAAAGGAACCATTTGATAATTGAGATGCACTTTGATTTAAAATTTCCATTGCCGTATTATCCCACAACATATACTTCGTTGATCCAGAATCATCGGACACACATAAGTGAAGCTTGAATCTAAATGATCAAAACAACAATTATTTCCAAATCTAAAAGTAAAAAAATAAATAAAATTCAGAAAAATTAAACAAACTAAAATAGGATTTATTATACCTTGGAATAACATTAGTTGATTTCAATTTGTATCTACCGCACCAAAAAAAAGAATTTTGTCATCCTCTTTAGATTTGTCTTCATCCTCTTTCTTTGGCACAATGTATACAATTTTACTGCATTGTTGGCAACTAAATCATATCAAGACCAATTAGTGTCAATTGCAGTAACTCGGCATGTGATCTTACATTGGGAAACCTATAAAATGAACAACATTTTAAAAATAAAATTTAGAATTAACAGTATCACTCGAGAAATTATAAGCGATTATGAACATAATCAAATAACCTCATTTATCTCAAGCATGTCCTTAATACTTTTGGATTCAACAGAGGCTAAGGAATCTCTATCTTTCGTATACAGCAACATGGCATGGCGTTGGACAGCATTAGCATCATTCGGCAAGCTGTAATAAACATATCAAGTTTTATATACAATTAGGAATATGATAAGAAAGTAAAATTGCATAAAACACAAAATGGAAAATTACAATATAGGATTCCAACAAAAACCGTCTTTATTTATTTATACCTATTGACAAAATCCTGGACAATTTGAAGTTGAGAATTTATCAAAACTTGAGACGTATCATAAGCACTCGCGACGTGAACTTCTCCTGGATGATAAATAAATATAGTTATTAGTTTAAATAATTAAGACATATAGATAACAGTAAATAATTGGGTGAGCAAAAATCCATACCTTTATAAGTAGTCATTTTTGCAAATCGAATTAAGCATGTAACCACTTCACCATCCGAATGTTCGTAAACATCAAACAACGATTGAGCAAACTTTTCCCATAGTGTACATGGTATACATGTGTCACTAACAACAAAATTTACAAATACATTACAACTTAATCTCAACAAAAGTCTATAATTATTTAAAAAATGATACCGTGCATCCCGAAGTTGGAATTGAATCTTTAACGTCGGTTTGTTATTAACCACGATAGACCTCATCTCACCAATGTTAAGAACTTTTCCAAGTACATCTATATAAAATTAGATATATATATATATATATATATATATATCAACCAAATTTGTAATATAGAAACTACGAAACCGTTAACTAAACATTGGTAATCTTACCTATAAGATAGTCTGCATCCAAACGATTTTGAACAATGTCATCAAAATTAGTGTGACGGAAATATATGTCATCTGATTTTGAAGACACTTTGACAATGATACTTGCTTCATTAATTTTAAGTCTGTACGGATGATCGGTGGCTTTGTACTTCCCTCCCGATTTAGCTAGACTGAAATTCTCAATGACCAACCAATTGCCCTCTTGCACATAAGAAGAGAATTTACAAACCTGGTCTTTTTTAATCGTAGCATGACTAAGAGATCCCTGTAAAATAATGCAGAATTATTAAAATTTAGAAACATTAGTGATGTTGAATATCAAGTATACAAAAAAATGAAAACAAAAAAAAAACGTACCGATTCATCTGATATGATCATGTCCAAATTATTATCAACATAGGCACTAGAGGTTTCCATGCATGCAGAACTTTGACACAAATTCTTCATTGAGTCTTGAATGGTCTAAGCTCCTTCACTGGACTGTCAGAAACCATTTGAACTTGTTAGTCGATTATTTTGTGATTATACGAAAAGATAACAATGAAGAAAAGTTATTTGAGGGTTAAAGACTAATGGACTATATATAGAGTACGATTAGGGTTAGTCTAAGGTTATCGTGGATATGTAAAATTTTAAAGATTCGAAGTTATCGTAACCATAAAATATAGTTTTCAAAATGTTGTTTTTAAAAATATCTAAACATAACGAAAGCTAAAGTCGGTATGTACAAACGTTAGTTGCATTGTACATCGAAATATCACATAAACATCATAAAAATCGTAGATTTGATATATCTAAACTATAATATTGACTTTTCAAAATCAAATACAGAAAAACACCACATAAATTTCGTAAAAATAGTATATATAGTACATACGGTTTATATCTTAACAAATATTTGAAGTTATCCTTACGACAAAATCGAGTTTTCAAAATCAAATAAACAAAGATAAAATCGTTAGGTCCAAGGGTGATATGGATTATCCATAGATAAATTCGATAAATCGGATAATAAATCATATATCCGTGAATTAGTCGGATCAAAACTATAAAAAAGACAAAAACAACATTAATGAATCTTATTTCCCTGAACAAATCGATGGGCAAATATGGTCATATTCTACTAATCAAAGGATTGTTTTGTCTAATCATGCAAAGATCCAATTAAAAATTGGATGATCCTATTACAAATCGGGTAGAAATAATAAACTTCTGAATTTTCTATTAATGAACTCGAATTAGGAGGAACAAATCGAGGGGTAAGTCATGTCATATTTACAAAAAAGTTAGGTTATTTTTGAGAAAAATAAGTCAAATGAACCCCGATTAATAGAATAGATGATAACCCAATAAAAAAAACTAACTTTGTTGTGGAATTGTTTTGAACGTGTGGAAAGAAAATAATAATAATAGCTAAAGATAAGGAAACGTGACTTCAATAAAAATCTTAAAGCTCATTTTGTAGAACATTAGGTTAACTGTATGTCTGACGTTACATAGTTATCCAACTTGTGAATTATCCATAACAATTTGAAAAAATAATTACAATAAAACAAAAACTATAAATATCTTTGATACTATCTAATATAAATTCCCGAGTGCAGACCAAAAACAGTTTCGAGTTTGTAATTTCTTCAGTTATAGAATAACATATCTTTGATGCCACTTAGTATATATGAATAGTAGTAGACATGGAAATACATAGATAAGTATTTTTGTTTCGACAAAAAGAAAAAAAAAGATAACTTAAATCTACAAAAGAAAAGGAAACAACAAAAATTAAAAAATAAAGGAAAAGAGAGACTAGTTTACGGTATATTTACCAGTGGGGTTAGGTGCTAGGCAGCCTAGGCCATTCTAATTAGGGAAACTCGGATGAATTAGGTGGGTAGGGGTAATTTAGACGGTTTTGATGGTAATTAGGTGGTTCAGACATTAATTAAACGGTTTAGGTGTTGATTAGACGGTTTAGGCATTCTGTTTTTTAAAAAAATTTTCAATTTAAATCTTATATAAATCAAAAAATTATATCTATATATATATATATATATATATCGATTGTAAATGTATGCCTAAATAACATCAAATTATTTATGATAGAGTTTGAAAACAAAATTTTAACTTTTATATTTATAAATTATGTAATTTCCTATGATTTTTATTTTTATTTTATATATAATATATGTAAAATATTATTTATTTTTAAACCGGCTAAAATTGCTTAGATTCCGACTAGTTTCTCTAGGCGCAAGCTCACTGCCCGACTAGCGTCTAACATTTTTTTGAACTCTGATATTTACTATATAAAAAAGGAAGAAGAAAAAAATACATGACCTCTTGCTAATTAAATTTCCTGTAAACTACTATGTATTTCTTTTTGAATCACAAATTTTTATCTTCACCTAGATTGGATGTTCACCTCAACAAATTGAATTTTTCTTGTATTTTAAAGAAGTCTAATTATTAATTTTCAAAAGAAGATGTGAAAATATCAAAAACAAAAACTGGAAATAAGAAGGAATAAACTAAATAAAAATATCAAAAACGAAAATGGGATATAAAAAGGAAGAAATTCAAAAATGCCTTTTTGACATATTTTTTTCAAAATTTACTTTTTTCTTTGAAAATTGAAAAAGAAAAATATGCATAAAAAGGTACTTTTTGAAAAGGATCAGATCGAAAAGAACATTTTTTAAAATTTCTCATATAAAAATGAAAGCACTTTGAGAGATGAAAACATGACTGCAAATAATATTCTAAAATCACACTAAATATAGCAAATGTCTTACTGGTTACAAGGCTAATATGATTGTAATAATAATATTTTAAAGTACATATATAAAAACTAACGAGTTGTCATGACAGTATTTATATAAAATATTAAAATGAATGAAATAAATAAATTCCTTGTGTCTAAAGGGATCGGACCTCCAGTTAACATTAACATCATAACATGTGATGTGCTGTGAATGGGCTTGCTTTTGGAGTTTGGATAGTTTAAGGATTCAATGTTTCGTTTTTTAGTTTGATCGACACATGTGAGTACATAGGTCGTTATCCTTATTACAATGATTTATTAATATAAAAGTCTTCATACAGTTACAAAGAAATGCGGTTTTATTTTCATAGCTTCAATTGTCCTCAACCCATTCCTCTATCCTCTGTCCCATTCGAAGTTTATAAATACTTTAATTGATCCTCTCTCAACTTTATTTCAAATCATTTTTACAAAGACAAAAAGAAAAAAAAAGAAAGGTTTCTGTCAAATTAATATTTTCTTTACCTGCGAATTGATCGATGAAGACTTCATTTTGTGCTAGTCAGGACGTGTTCATGTATTTCAAATGCTTGGTACGTAGTCTATCTTTCTCGGTCGCCATGTTGTACATTCATGTCTTCTTGGATATTTCATTGAGTCTTATTGCAAATGACAATAAACGATGGTTTTATCGGGAAAACAAAAAGTTGATTACGATGGATGCATCTAAATATCTAATATGAGGTTTATATATTCATGTGAATTAGGATTAGCGTTGCTCCTCTTCCTTTTCTGTATGGACTATTGTAAAATTTCACCAGCTTCTGGTTATGAATTTTAGACATAACTCTTCTGAACTAACAAACAAACAAAGAAATGTGCTCTCAACAATTCTAATAGCAAGTATAGATGTAGCTAGATATGATAAAATACTACTATTCATGGATATTAGTGTTGGATAACCTCAAAGATTTAGTGACTTGGAGAACAAGGTTCTAATTAGATTAAGATAAGATAATCTCGAAGATTGTTTGGGATTAAAAGGAGCTAATCCTAATGGCAATAGGTTTTAACAAATGTGTGTTAATTTCTATAAATACCTTAGATGAGTTTGTGTCTAAGGTAAGACTTTGAATTGTTTAGTTTTTGAGTTATATTTCTAAGCAATAAAGAAGAGCAATTTCTTTAATTAAAATGTTAAGCAAGGCATCAAAGCAAACTCATTAGCAAATTCGATCATTCAATTAGTATCAGAGCAAACCAGGTTGTTCTAGAAAAATCGAAGCCATGGGTGATGATGTCAAACCGACGAAAACAAAGGACCATGTACCATCGTCGGTGGTGTGTCCAATGCTGAATTCATCGAATTACATGGTGTGGTCGATGAGAATGAAGGTACTCTTACGTGTGCACGAGGTTTGGGAGGCGATTGATCCCGGATCAACTATTGCCAAGAAGAACGACCTAGCAATCTCGTTACTCTTTCAATCTATACCCGAAAGTCTCATATTACAAGTTGGGGAACAAGATTCAGCCAAAAACTTATGGGAAGCTATTAAATCAAGGCATGTAGGAGCAGAGAGAGTTAGGGAAGCGAGATTACAAACTCTTATGTCCGAGTTCGAGCAAATGAGAATGAGAGAATCATATACAATGGATACCTTCGCGGGGAAGTTATCGGAAATTACTTTGAAAGCAGCGACTCTCGGATTAGAAATTGAGGAACCTAAGTTCGTTAAGAAGTTTCTCAATGTTTTACCTCCTCAACGGTTCATACACATGGCTGCTTCATTAGAACAAGTGCTTGACCTAAACAAAATCGCTTAAAAAGACATTGTTGGTCGATTTAAAGCCTATGAAGAGAGACTTGTTTTACAAGAAAGTCATGATTATGATGAGAACTTGATGTATGCTAATTATGAGAAAGAGGGATCAAGGTATGAAAACACGAGAGGAAGAGGTAGAGGTCGAGGAAGATCTAACTCGAAAGATCAAGAAAGAGATAAGAAAGATCGATCACAAGTTGTGTGTTTTCGATGTGATAAAAAGGGACACTTTGCTTCAGTTTGTCCAGAAAGAAAAAAGAAACTAGAAGAGATGCACAAGGTGGAAGTAGAGGAGAACAAAGAGAAAGAAGAAGGTACCGATGAAGAGTCTCTCTACATACACGAGATTGTCTTTCTAAACGAAGAAAACGTATTACCCAAGAAATACGAAAAAAGAAAAACAAGAAGATTTTTTTGGAACTTGGATAATGGAGCTAGTAATCATACGACGGGAGAGAAGGGATTTTTCTCAGAACTAAACAAAAAGGTGAAAGGGAAAGTAAGATTTGGTGATGGTACGAGTGTAGACATTGGAATTATGTCTTAACACAAGATGGTCTGAGGGTTACCAAGAATAGAAGGAGAAAAACAAATATGTGATTCTTGCTTGGTGGGAAAGCAAACGAGAGTAGCTTTTCCAAAGGGGCACAATTCCGAGCTACAAAGGTACTAGAACTACTTCATTCTGTGGACCGATTTCAACTCCTACATATGCTCTGAATAGGTATATTTTTGTGATTATAGACGACTATTCCAAATACATGTGGACTATCTTATTAAAATAAAAGGGAGAAGTTGTTGAAAGGTTCAAAACCTTCAAAAAGACGATAGAAAAAGAACTTGAAAACTCGATTTTAACTCTAAGAACGGATAGAGGAGGAGAGTTTACATCAAAGAGTTTTCAAGATTTTTGCACCAAGAACGGGATCAAGAGGCATCTAACGGCTCCTTACACTCCACAACAAAATGGAGTAGTCGAAAGAAGAAATTGAACCTTAATGGAGATGACAAGAAGCATACTTAAAGCTATGAAGGTTCCGAATTTTCTTTGGGGAGAAGAAATACGACATTCAACGTATATGATAAATAGGGTTTCTACGAGAGCTTTAAAGAATCAAACATCCTATGAATGTCTTAGGAACAAGAAACCAAGCATAGGACATCTTCGAGTGTTTGGATGTGTAGCACATGCTAAGATTGAACCTGTGAATGTTAAAAAACTCGATGATAGATCCCAAATGTTGGTACATCTCGGTGTTGAACCCGAATCCAAAGCCTATAGACTCTATAATCTGGAAACAAAGAAAATTATAGTTAGTTGAGATGTTGTTTTTGATGAGAAAACATGCTGGAATTGGAAGGGAGCCACTAATGAAGAAGGAAACGAGAATACAAGATCTTTTGAGTTAACTTGGGAAGGAAGTAACGATGAGGATGAAGGAATAAATCATGAAATTGATGACCATGAAGACAATACGCATGAAGGAGAAGGAACTTTAGAGGATGAAGAATATCCGAGTAATGATTATCAAGAAAAAAAAGAGGCGGATATACAACCGCAACTTAAAAGGACAAGTAGACAAGTTCAAAAGCCAAATTATCTTAATGATTATGTTCTACTTGCAGATTTGGAGTGTGTGAAGTTTCTTTTTCTTATCAATGACGAGCCAATGAGTTATCAAGAGGCAAAAGAATCAAAAGAATGGACCAACACTTGTCTAGATGAAATAAGATCGATCAAAAAGAACAAGACATGGTTCTTGGTTGATAAACCAAAGGGAGATAAGATAATTGGACTAAAATAGATTTTTAAGATCAAAAGAAACGCTGATGGTTCGATTAATAAGTTTAAAGCAAGGTTAGTAGCAAAAGGGTATGTACAAAAACAAGGCAAAAATTACGAAGAAGCTTTTGCTCCGGTCGCAAGAATTGAAACAATACGAATGCTTGTTGGTATAGCTATGGATGAAGGATGGGAAATACATCATCTTGATGTATAAATGGCATTCTTACATGGTATAGCTATGTCTCTCAACCCGAAGGATTTGAAAAGAAGGGAGAAGAGCATAAAGTTTTCAAACTCTCCAAGGCATTATACGGGTTAAGAGAAGCTCCAAGAGCATGGAATGCTAAGCTAAACCAGATTTTGAAAGGTTTAGATTTCAAAAGGTGTTTAAAAGAGAGTGACGTGTATCGAAAAGAAGAAGGAGAAAAAGTTCTCATAGTTGCGGTTTATGTTGATGATCTTTTTGTCTTAGGGAATTCCATCAAAGTCATCAAAGAATTTAAGAAAGGAATGGCAGCAAAATTCGAGATGACTGATCTAGGGAAGCTTACATATTACCTTGGGATCGAAGTGGAACAAGACAATAAAGGGATCACGATTAAACAAGAAGCGTATGCACTTCAGATTCTTCAAGAAGTGGGCTTAGACACTTGCAATCCTACTCAAGTTCCAATGGAGTTTGGTTTGAAATTATCAAAAGCTTTGGAAGAAAAACAAGTCGATGCTACAACTTATCGAAGGAGAATATGATGTCTTTGATACCTTCTACATACAAGACCCGATCTAGCTTTCTTGGTAGGACTTTTAAGTTGTTACATGCAAGATCCAAGAGAGTCTAATGCTATAGCTCTTAAGCTAATTCTAAGGTATGTAAAAGGAACTTTAAATTATGGCCTTAAATACGAAAGAGGAGGAACAAAAGAGATCATAGGGTATAGTGATAATAGTCACAATATTGATACCGGTGATGGAAGGACCACAACGGGCATGTATTTTACTTAGGTAAAACACCGATTTCTTGGTGTTCTCAAAAGCAAAAAACGGTGGCCTTATTCTCATGTGAGGCTGAGTTCATGGCTGCAACGGAAGCAGCAAAACAAGCTATTTGGCTTCAAGAGTTGATGAGTGAAGTCACGGGAAAAGAGTGCAAGAAAATGACTATACAAATTGACAACAAATCGGCCATTGAACTCACACGAAATCCAGTCTTCCAGGGTATAAACAAACACATTCATAAAAGGTATCATTTCATACGAGAATGTATCAAGAATGAACAAATTAACGTGGAACATGTGTCCGGAAACGAGCAATGTGCGGACATACTAACAAAGGCATTGGCAAGACTCAAGTTCAAAGAGATGAGGATGTTAATCGGACTTCAAGACCTGTCAAAGAATCACTTTGAGGTTAAGGGGGCAAATGTTAGATAAACTCAAAGATTTAGTGACTTGGAGAACAAGGTTCTAATTAGATTAAGATAAGATATTATCCAAGATTGTTTGGGATTAAAAGGAGCTAATCCTAATGGCAATAGGTTTTAACAAAGGTGTGTTAATTTCTATAAATACTTTAGATGAGTTTGTGTTTAAGGTAAGACTTTGAGTTGTTTAGTTTTTGAGTTATATTTCTAAGCAATAAAGAAGAGCAACTTCTTTAATCAAAGTGTTAAGCAAAGCATCAAAGCAAACTCATTAGCAAATTCGATCCTTCAATTAGCATAACTCTGCCAAAATATAACAAGTTGATTACAATTATATACCATCTCTTTCACTGATTAATTTGAAAGCAAATTTAATTACAAAATAATAACATATTTTTCGTACTCGGGTTTTTATCTTGTCAAATGACGTAATATTTATAACATTTAAATTTACCTAAAAATAAAATCTTAATTTGTAAAAACCAATACATATAACCAAGAAGGAGGTGTCCCAGTTAGCTTGACCCTGATCTAGCTTGGCACCAGGTGGTGAGTTCAAATCATGCCAACTCCAGTGGGAGCAATTTAGTTATGGATCAGATCTTTGTCGATCTCATTAATATATGAATGAGTAAAGTTGACAAAAAAAAAACCAATGCATATATTATTTGTCAAATTCTTTTCAGTCTTGTTGTTAGTAACTTAAAGCTTGATTGATAGTGCATAATGAGAAGCATAATGCTTTTTTAAAAACCAATCGTAATACAAAAAATTTAAAGATCAAATATGATTGACTCTTAAAAAAGCATTATGTTTCTTGTTATGTAGTACCAATCAAACCTTTAATATAATATAGCTAATAAATTTAATATCAAGGGTTTGACAGAAAAAATATACAATAAGTAAATTTATTTTTGAGCCCTATTTGCTCCATTTAATATGTTCGAGGTTGTAAGATTTGGCTATGGATATGATTTTGCGGATTCAATTGTTCAACGGAAAAATAAATCCATCCCTTGTAAATAGTATGACCCTGTCAAATATAGAAGACAGTTCTGTATCGATTAGCCCACGTGCGAACTCTGTTTCATATCTCTGGTACCCAGAAAGAAGACGAATGTCAGATTTATGAGGCGGGAAAAGGAAAAAGATGTCTTTGGTGGGGTTATGAGGTCAATACTTCTTCAGATGATTGCATCGCTTCCATTAACTTCTATTCTCACCAGGTTCGTCACTCTCTGTCTTACATCTGGATTGTTTTGGAGCTAAAGTTTCTATGGTTTGATGCTCTCGTTGTTGTGGGTTTTTGTCAATTTGTCTCCTTTTGAACATTCAGGAAGTCATTACAGTGTCTTCTAATTATCGAAGAGGATTGATTGTTCTGTCGATTGGAGGCATTTTTATTTATCGTCATTGATTGAATTGTTTTGCTTCAAAGATAATAATTTTAGGTTTCAAGTTATGTTTTCTGGCTAATTACGCTTAAAGTTATGAAATATTTTTTTACCCATTGACTTTCTTTGAACGGCTGATGAAGGTTCTTGGCTATGGAAGAGAGGGGAAAGTGATTTTAGAAGCGCCATTGTATGATACAGATTGTGTTTTGGGCAACATTTTGGCTGCCCATTACCTTAGCTCTTCTGACTTAGCCAGAGCCAATGCTTATGCTCGAGCCGCAGAATCCCATATTTGTAAGCTCTTGATACCTTGTTCTAGCTATCACATTTCTACAATCATCCATACTCCATGAGTTTTAGTTGTCATTGAGCTCTAAAACTCATTGGTTTTAGGGGAAAGCCACGCCATACGAGAAAGCAGTTTTTGAGGCTGTTAATTACTTGATCTCTGAGGATATGGAGGATGATGTGGCTTTGGAGTTACACTCTAAGGTTAGGATGTTTTTTGTTATTTAGCTGAATAGTTGGTTCTATCTTTCCTTGTACATATTCACCAGTTGATGTATAAATCGTTATGTTTTGCAGCTTTTGAGGAAGTTTCCCAGGGATTTGCTATCTTGGAAGAGAGTAGAGATTCTGTGTTTCTACATGGGTCGACCTGATCTCTCTTTGCCTCTTTTTGAGAAGGTACATCAACTGGTGATCAAATTGATGGATACTGCATCTGCATGATTATAACTAAAAATATAGATAACTTATTATCACTATCTTTGGTTTCCTCCACTGATCATGCAATGATGCAATACCAGAAAATCGAGACCAAGACTATGTTTATGGTATGCTTGCTTTCCCCTTAATGGAGCTTGGATATTTGATGGAAGCTGAGAAAGCTGCTAGGAATGGCTATGAGATCAATAAAGACGATTCTTGGGCTCATCACTGCGTGAGTTTCGAGTGCTAGTCTCGGTCTTTTGTTGTTACTTGGATGATATTTCCTCGAATCCATTTGCAAACTTTGATTGTTTCTTTTCGGCAGTTGTGTCATGTTCTTCAAACTGAATGTCGTTTCAAGGAAGCAGTGGAGTTCGTGGAAGGATGCTCAGCTACATGGGATACATGCTCTTCCTTAAGGTAAGTATCTTTTTTTCATACACTGTATAAACCTCTGCAGATCATTGATCTTTGGAATCACCTTTTTAAGAACACCAAATTTTGAAACATTTGAATTAGGTTTTCGCATAATTGGTGGCATGTAGCTGTTTGTTACCTTGAAGGAGGGTCTCCCATAAATAAGGTACAAGAACTATATGATCATCAGATGTGTAAAGAGCTGGAGAAAGACCATGCTGTTGCTACTGACGTAATTGCCTTATCACATACTTCTTCCCCATCTAAGTTGTACCAAGTGATTCTCCATAGCATTCTGATGCCTTGTACTTGTAATATTGAACTTCAGGTTTATATGGATGCTCTTGGCTTGTTATTCGGTTAGACACACGCGATAAACTAGATGAGTGTTTAGACAGACTAAAGATTATGGCAAACTGTTTGACTGATCAAGTAAGTGATGCATCTGTTTACCCTGTATACATCTGCATTTCTCGTCTATCAAATAACATTTTGAAATTTGGTGCAATTCTGGTGTTCAGGCAATGTGGTATAAAGAGTGGCTTTTTGATATCAACATAATCTGGGCACTGAGTAAAGTTGGATCCACTTCACAAGCACATTTATTGCTCAGGGCCTCAAGTTGCGGTCAGTATCGCTTTCTCTTTTATGGCATTCTTTTCAGTAAGAGTTTTGTTTCTTGACTCATCAAACTTATAAAAATCTAACAGAGTATCTGATATGAGCGAGAAGAAACAACAGCGGATGCAGAAAGCTAGTCTGGTCTGTTTTGCTGATCCTGACTACCATTAATGCGGACACTTTTAAGTTGTTTATCATATCACAAGAACCGTCTTTCCAAAATTTTTCTTCTTTGATGTTCTCAAAATTAGCTTGCTGAAGCTGTTTATGAATACGGAAAAGGTAATTACAAAGATGCTTTAGAACTGCTTGGTCCAGACTTTGACGCTGTTGACTATAAGGTAATGCATGCTCTTGCATCCATAAGATATATAATTCAAATTAAACACTTGTTGAAGATAACATGGCAAATGCTATTGTCTCTTTTGGTTACCAAATAGATGATTGGAGCATCGGATTTACAGATCGATGTTTATAAGGAGATCGGTATAATTAAACTCCTGTTACTCACCGGCCAATCTTCCACTGGTACACGCCTTTTAAAACACTAACTTTGGCTTGTTGTATGTGTTTACTCAGCTATAAAACTCTACATTTTAAAACCGAATTTGCAGCAATCGAAGTACTGAAGAGGAGGATTAAGCAGAGAGATGGTGCTCCTTTCCTTTGGCGTTTGCTGGTATTATTTTATAGTCTTTTATATGAGCAAGAGAGTATTTTATTACTGGATTAATCTATTGTACTACTTTCTACGGATAATGAAACCTCGACGTTTTGTTACAGGAGAAGAGTTACGCCCTGGAAGGCAAGGCAGAAGCTGAAAGTGCAGGTGAGAAAGCGAAGGCGTTGGACTCTTCGTATTTCAAGCTTGCTCTTTTGACATTTATGTAATTTTGCAGTTTGACCAACAAGAAAATATAATTATAAATTTGTTAATCTAATATTCTGTAGACGTTATATGTGCGATCAAAAAGGATACTGGGCAATAAAGCATTGAAACAACTTGAAGTCTTGAAGTATCTATTTTAAAATGAACGGAAAAAGTACTTAAAGCAAATATTGTTCAATTGCGACATGAAAACATGTCTCGGACATAAGGGAACGTCTATCTGTTGTCCAACGTAGCCCATTGCTGTTTTCTTTTTCTATGAGTAATAACTTTTTGAACTCTACAAAATTTGTGGTAATATACATTTCAGAAAGAACGAGAATCTAGACATCTCTTTCCTTTAGAGAGAGAGTTATTCTCTCCACTTTATCGGTAAATCTATATGGATCTTTCTCTTCTCTCACTTAAATCTTTGAGAAAGAGATTCTTGGTGAATTTGTTAGAAGTGAAGTAACAATCCGGTAGTTTCTGATTCTTCAGGATTTGCTGGTTTTATCTCCGATTTGGTCAGTATCTTTCCGAGTTTGTCTCGGTTTCTCTCTGATGTTGGTCGGGCACTTTTGGCTTCATGCCATAACTTATTTGTTCTTCTTCCCGATTCAATTTGGGTTTTATGTTTCGTTTGTTTAATTGTTTGTTTTCTTCTTCATATTCGTTGTCGACATAGTTTTTAGTTTGTTTTTCTTATCATCCGGCGACTTTCAATGTTTTATATACAAATCCTGACATAATCCTCCTACAAAATTGATTGGTGCCTACTCTGATATGTTTTGCTAACTTTCCATCAGTGGCTTTTGGGACTTTAATCTGCGATTTCACCAACTCTTTTAGGAGTTAATCTTCCTCTTGTAGAAGTTTTCTTGGTTGGGAGTCGCTTTGCTTTTCACACCGAATTAAATTCAGATTCAGCCGAAGAGATGGATCTTATGGAGGAGTTCGACTTTCGTGGGTTTGAAGACGAGACAATTCGTGCTCAATAGTGGTGGTTTTCGGTGCCGGATCTGTGATCTGTGGCTGAACACCAGCACGATACGTGGACTCCAAGAAGTACCACATGGAGTTAGATGGCGAAGAAAGAAGAACACGGGTATCTCTTCTAGTTTCTTCCTTTTATTGGGTCATTGGGCTTGTGTTTGTTTAATTGTAAAGTCATACTTAAACCCATTTGGGATTTTCTTAATAAAAGTATACGATAAAAAAAAATTGTGGTAATATTGAATTTTAAATTATGTTTCGTATATCAATTGAATATTTGTTTTTTTCGCCACTGAATTTTGAATTATCAGTAATAGTTTTAGTTTGGGCTAACGATCTATTTCCCCCTCTGAAAATATTTATAGCACTAGTTCTCCCCCCCCCCCGATCTATGACCTCTTTTAATTTCCNGTTCCCCCCCCCCCCGATCTATGACCTCTTTTAATTTCCCCCTACTCCATACTTGAAAACCTAATTCCCCCCCCCAAGTAATGGTCGAGAAATATAAATCCCCCTAATTGAAAAACCGTTGGTTAAATAAGTTGAAAACGAGACCAAACCGGTATAAGCGGAAACAAAACCAATTCACAAACCCGAGCATTGAAATAACCCTAAATCTAGTACCCGTCCCGATCCAGTTTTTGTTCCCAAATCAGAAGCTTTGAACCCTAAATCGAAGACTACTTTCATTATCCAAAATCCGAGGTTCGATTTGAGCATTATTTGTCAAGGATTTGGGTTCTTTGTCGTTTTCATGTAATATCATATAGTTCTCCGAGAGTTTTTGAGTGTATTATCATTTTAGTAGGTGCAGAATGAGTAATCTCTCTGGGTAAGTAGCTGGATCTTCAAACAGGAGTAGTGGAGGACGATTCGTGACTGGAATCCCTAAGCAATGCTGGTGTGGTGCCGTTGTGACTAGTCGAACTTCAAAATCGGCTAACAATCCTGGGAGACGATATTACCGTTGTGCTTATGCTCAATCTATAAAGGTGTCAATTTCATTCTCTAAACAACAATTACCGCATATGATTTTCATTCTCTAAACAACAATTAACCATTTGTGAATTCCATTTTCGTGTTTTAGCTTGGAGATGATGAACACATCTTTCAATGGATGGATGAAGGTATGCTCAGTGATATAGAAAGGACTGGTCAGAAGATGGTAGACATGTAAAGTATCTGTTTGGAACAGCAGAGAATTCAAGTTGAGGAGATGCAGTTGAAGATAGAGAGTGAACTTGTGGAGAGAGTTGATAGCATGATCACTGAATCCGAATGTAGAATGAAGAAAATGGATGTAATTGTCTTGGTTTTAGGTGTTTGCATCACAATAGGAATCATTAAGCTGTTAGTTTGATTGTCAATAAGACACGGGTGTGTCTTATGTCAGTGTGTGTTATGGTCCTTTTGTAGACTTGTTGTGTTGTTAAAGCCATTGTTCTTGTTGTGTTAAGTTGAAATCCAATGTGATATGTGTTCCAATGTTAAGTTGCTTTGTAGTTCCATTGTGTTGATTGTAATCTCATTTACTCTAGGTAAAAAACAAAACAAAACTACTGAAATAAGAGACAGAGCATGTGGAGACATGTGAAAGTGGATAACAAGACATGTGAAGAGTGGTGGAGCCATATGCAAAATGAATAAAAAACAAACAACCATTAAAGCATAATATGTTCTACAAAAAAAAGCAGATGAGATCTGTAAACAAGCATTAAAGTCTCCAAAAAAAACAGATCTCATCTACAAAGAAAGCCGAGATAAACTCCTAAACAGAGCATTAAGGTTCACAAAAGAGATAACAAAGCCAAAACATAAATAAAGCCGAGATCTAGTAGCTTAGTTGGGTCCTAGAATAGCAGCCATAAAGCTAGAAGTCTGTGAGGTCTGGAGTTGAGAAGATTGCGGTGGAGCATGGGAAGCTTGAGCCTGTGAGGATTGCGGTGGAGCCTATGAGGATTGCGGTGGAGCCTGTGAAGATTGAGCTTGTGAGTATTGTGGTAGAGCTTGTGAAGATTGAGCTTCAAATGGCTGTCTCTTTGTCGTCTGTTACATAAGAACAAGGTCAGATCTATGAAAGATATATGACAATAACAAGACTATAACAAGGTTAAATATATACTAACCTTTCTTCTTTTAGTAGCAGCTTGAGAGGTCTCACCTTCTGCTTGAGATGTCTGTCCTTTCTGTTAAATAGAAAACAAGGTCAGATGTATGAAGATATACACAATAACAAGACTATAACAAGGTTATATGTATACTAACCTTCCTTTTCTCAGAATGATACCTACTGTTGTGGTTTTGTAATCCACAAATGGAGCAGTGCATAGTCCTCTTCTTGACATTCTTGTTCTTTTTGGTTGGAGATTCAGTCTTACTTTTCTTTTTTTCCTCTTTCTTGCTGCGTTTTTTCCTTCCACGTTGTGCTGGAACTGATGGCATTTTAATAGCATCATCTGCAGTTACCGGCTAGAACTTATCCCCTCTCATTGGTATGATTCCATTCCTGTATGTTTGTCTCCAATGTTCAGCTGTAAACCAGTGTGCAACGAAGTCTTCAACATCCAATTTCTTGTTCATGATGACAGCATAAGCATGCATACAAGGTATGCCTGTGATATCCCATCGCCTACAAGAGCATGTTCTCCCTTCCAGGTGCACTCTATATGAACAATCGCCTTCAACAACTTGAAACATATTGTTAGTTGACCAATAAACCATGTAGTCCGATGCTTGATCATGTGTTCTAGTAAGGTAATCCTCAGCATAAGGAGTCAACTTCCCTGTGTGACTTTCTGCAATCATAGACCTTTTGATTATCCGAACCATTGCTTGTCTTGCAATGATTTCAAGCATCGGCACTATAGGCCTTTCCCTAGCCTTCACAATTATGATGTTGAATGACTCAGTGGAGTTATTCTCCACATCTTCACAGCAAGGTCCTAACCTGTAGAATGCCCTGCACCAAGACTTAGGATCTTCAGCCAATACATCTTCATACACATCATCATCATAGTCCTTCAATCGCCTCAAATTCTCTCTGTATTCGGCTTCATTGTAGCTCCAAGCGAGGTTCCAGATAAAAGGTTTCATTTGTGACTTCTTCCCGTGCCCTTTTGATTTAATGTTAGCACAGATGTGTCTTACACACATCCTATGCTCAATCTCCAGCAGCTCTAACTCTCCTGCTCTTACTAAACCCTGCATGAATAGCACATAATGCAATAAGTTCATACAGGTTTTGAAAAAGAATGAACTACAGTTCATACAACAAAGTACACGAGAAACACATTACCTTTTGCCGATCCGAGACTAAGATAAACCCTTCTCCACTACCTAGAGCCAAATATGCTTTGAGTTTATTAAAAAACCATCGCCAATTATCCTTATTCTCCACTTGAACCACGGCCCATGCAATAGGATAGATAGAATTATTACCATCTCTACCTATAGCCACTAGTAATTGCCCTTTTGTTTTCCCTCTAAGGAAATAACCATCAATGCCAATAAGAGGCCTACACGTTTGCATCCAAGACTGTCTAAGCAGATCCAAACAGACATAAAATTTGCTAAATACATCATCCCCTGCCTCATCTCTCTTTGTCTCAATAATAACAGTGGAATTTGGGTTAGATTCAATGATTTCAGCTCTGTAATCCCTAAGTCTTTCGAATTGGTCATCGTATGCTTTCTCAATCCATCTCAACGCTCTATTTCTAGCTGTCTGACATTGAGGCCTAGACACTTTGATTCCCACTTTTTGAACACTACTTCTTCCATTTTCGAAGGCATAAAATTCTCAGGCTCATCCCTAATTTTATCCAAGAAAATTGTTGCTAAAACAGGAACCTTGAGCATATCACAAGATCCACTAACAACACATCTATGCTTATCTTCGTAAGTTCTAACTACACATTTATTTGATTCTGCTCTAGTAGAACAATAAACCCGCCATTTGCAACCACTTCCATTGCACTCAAAGGAAAGCTTGTCTTTATCATACCTCGTTTGTTTTATGTTTCACCTTGTGTTGATTGACAGTTTCCTTGAAAGCCAGAGAGCTTAAGAAGATTTGACCCGTAAACAAATGGCCATTTCCTCGCCTCATCTTTAATTTCTCTTAACTATGTGCCTCAGCTTCATCTTCACTGTCACTTTCTGGCAAGAGATTATGCCTAATTGGAACTTCATCCATGAATCCACCCACATGAGTTTCGACATCTAAATCATACCTCTCTCGTATTTCTTCGTCGAGTTATGCAACTATACGACCTCTTCGTGATATTTCTCCCTCAGCTTCGTCTTCAGACATTGTCGATTTCGATTTTGCAGTTGAGAAACACCGATGATGAGGTTTGCAGAGATTCATCGGAATCGATTTTAGGAATTTTAAGGTTTCGATTTTTTTTCCCCTTTGAACCAACAATAGTCGGGTTATTTAGGCTAAAACGGGTCACAAATTGGACCAATTACGGTTTACAATTGGATTTAAGTCGGATTACATTTAAATCCAGTTTACTGTACCGCTTAACCCAACATTAATTGGACCAAGGGAGAAATTAATTTCAAATTTATAATTAGGAGGATTTATATTTCTCGACCATTACTTGGGGGAATTAGGTTTTCAAGTATGGAATATGGAGAAATTAAAAGAGGTCATAGATCGAAAGAGAACTAGTGCTATAAATATTTTTAAAGGGGAATATAGATCGGCAGCCCTTTTAATTTAATAGACACTATGCATGCAATATTTATAGACATTACCTCATAATGGGTTTCAAAATTTAAAACGACTGGACTTTGAGTTTATCACACTCTGTACAAACTCTATTTCCTAAAGGATTTCCATGGAAACATCTAATACATATTTTTGTAATATACTAACATTTACTAAAATAGTTTAAAGACTTGTGGATTTACATGCAGCACCTAACTTCAAGTTGTAGAACTTCCACGAATAAAAGCTTAATGATTATCTCTATTATATCTTATATAACACACCAAACGTCTAATATATGATATTGTAATTTAATATAAACAAAGATAATACAAAGACTTGCATCACGTAAGAACAACAGAAATTTCAAGAGTTGGAGAAAAACAAACCGTATTTGGTGTTAAACAGGAACAAATTAAGACCGTTTCTCACAAAGTCTAAAGTCGGCCACGTAAGCCAAAAAATTGGATTGAAATAAAATAACAAAAAGTAGGACATGTTGACAAAAAGAAAATCAAAAACAACTTCGACTCTGATATTAATACTTGTCGCTTATCCACAAAGATATGACTCACACGTATATTACAAGGTATTGTTGTATCTCTGTATGTATGCAACTGTTTCGAAATGGACGCATCTTAAATATTCTACACAATTTATTCACAATTCATTAGTCTTCTCTTGACTTTTTGTGTTTCGAGAACAGAGACTTTTTCTCTAACCTAGCCCACGCGCATTACATTTACCTCTTCAACACATAATACGAACTGGTTTAGATGGAAACCGGTTTAATAAAAACCAATAGAGATTAAAAAAAAAACCGATTTAATTAGAAACCAGGGTATATGGTAAACAACATTTTTAAAAAACCGGGACACCGACTCGACAATATTAGTGGATAGTTGGTCGGATCGGTTTAATCGTTCAAACTAAGTTTTCATATTTTATTATATAACACTTTCATTTTGACCGTGTTATAAACTTTAGGACAAAAGTTAACATATAGTTTATAACAACCCTTAAAAATACGCTTGAGATAGGTTTTTTTTTTCGTCAACACACATCAATAATTCACCAAATAGGTGAAAGGATGAGTTACACTTCGAAACCAAAAGGTGACTCTCTAGAAGAACGAGCGAGAGCATCAGCCTTATGGTTTAGAGAGCACGGGATTACATGGAGAGACAAAGCACTAAAAAGAGACTTCAACCTGTGAAAATCCCTTGATAAGGTTGGAAAGCCGGCCAATCTTCTGGTAGAGGAGCAACTTCAGAGCATCTGAACAATCTGTAGCTAACTCCACTTCTAAGAACTGGGAAGAGATCAGAGATTCCATAGCCCAAAGAATAGCTTCCACCTCCGAGTGCAATGCCGAAAGACTTCTCCGAATTTGTCATGCTCCCGTACAGTCTCCACGTGTAGCGTCTGAAAAACAAATCCAACCCAGACCGGAGACAAGGTCTGAACTTTTCCAAGAGACATCGACAAAGCATCTATAACCCGTAAACGTTGGGTTACCAGTCAAAGGTAGAGACACCTCTGACCAAATTGAAACCGAGCTTTGTAATCCTGGTTGGCTTACATGATTTGTTTAACACGTTGCTTGTGACCATTCTGTCATATCTTGCTCCGCCTTGGCTAGCAATTCCTGGGGATCTGTACTTGTCCCATCAAAACAATTCGCATTTTNATCAAAAAAATTCGCATTTCTGTCTTTCCATAGAAGCCATATCAGCCAGGGAAAAATATTGACATTCATGGAACCCTGAATTCTCGAGAACAAGAAGTCAAGATTGTACCAAATTGAACTCCCCGGGAGAACATCAACGGGTGAGGGAATGGAAGATAATGCCCATGTTTGAACTGCCGGGGGACATTCAAACAGAACATGATTAATAGTCTCCTCCTCAGCCCCACATCTACTACACCTAGGGTCACTGTTGATTCCCCTATTAGTTAGATTCATCTTAACAGCAACACATCCTGTTAAAGCTTGCCAAATAAAATGTTTTATTTTACTTGGGCAATCTAATTGCCAAATTTTTGAGTATAAAGCCCAAATATTTGGCCCATAGTAAGCCAAATCTAATATAGAATTACTTTCCTCTAATTTATATCCAGANAGCCGAATCTAATATAGAATTACTTTCCTCTAATTTATATCCAGATTTTACTGAATAACGACCAGATTTCGAATAGTGCCAACCCCAATAATCTGATCGAACTCGTCGTGGGATCGGGATACCCATGATTAGTTGGACGTCAGAGGGGATAAAATATTGACATAGTAAAATCTCTCTCCAAGATCTGGTTTAAGAATCAATGAATTGATCAACTGTAAGATCCGGATATATATTAGGATCAATACCAATTACAGCTCTTGGGTGAGTATCTGGTATCCATGGATCTCTCCATATCGCAATAGATCGACCATCACCAATTTTTCTTATTTTACCCTTATCTACCAGAGATCTGGCA
>OVAX01001734.1:0-39558 GCA_900406405.1 Lepidium africanum | reverse complement strand
AGAAGGTCATCTACATGCTCCACTCTCAAAGCAACGATTCTCAAGGGAAGTTCATATCATGAAGCTTTTATAAGCCTTCTTCTTCTCAACCTCCTTCACTTGGACTTTCGCCTTTGCTTGCTTTGCTTTCCTTAGCTCAGTATGCTCATCGACCTTCCTTTTCATGCATTTCTTTGCAGGAAATCCTGGTAGACTTTTGTCCCAAAATGACTCATCTAAAGTATCATCCAATATGTCTCAGATCATATTGTCCATCCTGGGACCTCCAATATCTCTAGGCCGAATTGGGTTGATCTCTTCAATAGGTTTTTGGTATAGGTGCTTCACGCAAACCTACACAACCAATATGAAATACATTAAGAATCAAAATCTACCAAATAGAATGAAAGTCTACTAAACAGACCCGTAGTTTACCAATCAGAACCATAGTTTACCAACAGAACCATATTTTACCAAATTTAAGCGAAAATCTATCTAACACAAGCATAGTCTACCAACCAGATTTTTATCTACTATGTTAGAACCTAAGACAATTCTACCACAATGCATCATAGAGTCTACCAAGTAAGAAATTTACCTTATGATCTTCAGTTTTTTTCTCCATCCAAATCAATGATGTCATCAATACCCAATCCATATTTATTCGTCGATAAAACCTTGGAGGGTAGTCTTTTGCCACCGCCATTGCTATTCATTTAAAACAAAACTGACAGAAACAAAAAGTCTACCAAACCATCGTCAACCAAATAACAAACAAAATTTAGATAATTGTAAACATAGTATACCAAACCCTCTGTTAAGTCTATCAAACTACCAGTGAAGTCTATCAAACAACTAGTAAAGTCTACCAAACAACCTTTAAAGTCTACCAAACAACCATTAAAGTCTACCAAACTAGTGACCCAGACTAAAAAAACGTCTACCTTCCTAATTCCTAGTATACTACACTAACATTAAATCAAAGTATACTACACTTAGACCTATTCTAAACATAGTCTATCAAAGTTAAACATAGAGGACAAAACAAATGAAAAATCTACCTAAATGGTCTACCATACTTATACAACGTCTATTAAGCTAATTCAAAGTACACTAGCATTAGTTCAATCCAAAGCCTACCACCGACAAAACAAATGAAAGGTCTACCAACAATGAATCAACTACATCTACCATACATGGTTTTACATAAATCATTCTCTACCAAACTATATACAACCTACACAAAGAAAAGTTGCAGAAATCTACCTATCTATGACAAAAAATTTACAACCCAGATTCTTAGACTACAACCCATTTTTTGGAAACTCTTCGAAATAAACTACCAACTATACAAAACAATTCACCAATCACAAGAAAATTACCTTTTCCTCGAACATAACTCTAGATCCGAGTTGCAAGCCCTAATAACCAATTGTGAAATCCGAGTTTTTGCAATTTCCTAGTTTGAAATCCACAAAAAGTCTAAGAAAAACTTTACAATAAAATGTGAAGAAAAGAGAGAGAAGACAAAGAGACTTACGATCAGCTAGTGAGAGAGGAGGATTATGGCATGAACAGAGAGATGACGTGGAGAGAGAAACGGTGTGGAGAAAGTCATGACGTGAACCAATGAAGAAACGAGAAGAGAAGTAAAGAAATGAGAATACACAGAGAGGATAAGAGAGGAGAAAAGAGGAGACAAAGAAGAGATCAGAAGAGAAGAGACAGAGAAGACACGAAGAAGAGACGACGAGAATAGACATATAAGAGAAGAAGAAACCCTAATTTTTCTTTTGGTTTTTTTCTATTGGCACAACAGTAATTAAATGAAAACCTAACTTTTCATTTCATCTTTCACCAAATGTTTTCAAACTTCACACGCACCATATTAGCAATTAACCTATTTTTACACACCATATTAGTAATTCTTTCATATATACTTTTTTTTTTGGCAAATTCAAATGGTTAATTTTTCCTTTTTTTGTGAAATCTTTAGTTGTAACAAAGAAAGATAGTTTGGCTGGCAAAAAAAAAAAAATGTGTAAGCAGGTCATTAATACTCAAGGTCTTTTGAAGTCCTCTTTTCTTTTATATCATTCTAATATTGTTGCACCTTCTCATATCTCAGCAGCTAAATAGGTGTTGGATAGAAGAACTAAGCTTCATATTGTTCCTCCAAGACTCTGCATTTTTTTTGACACCTCATCTCCAAGTTCCACATTCTTGTACGTCCAACAAGCAGAGAGTAGGATCCCTAACACATTATGCATACCCTCAAATAGAGAAAGAGCTTATTTTCCAAGCCCATGAATTCCAAATCCAAACATCATTGTGTTCTATGAAACTGTATCTCGCTTGTGCATTGTGTCAAAAAACACTCTTTACTGAGTTTACTGCATTTTGTGTACATATACATCAGAGCATTACATATGGTTGTTTTAACTGCATAGCTGTGGAAAATACAATATTTGTGACAGCTAGAATTGTGTCTCAAAGCAGACAACCGAGAGAAAGTATATAAGATATCAAGCAATGTTGTTATATTTAGCCAAATTTTGAATGATTTTATCTCATGAAATAGACATAAATTCTCTTATGCACGATAGTTTCCACACACACATAGATAAGTGAATTATATGTAACAACATCATTAAAGTCAACCTAACTAAACTGCCTAAAAGTAACACATAAGCTTTCGTACTTGGCATAGAACGAAATGATGGTGTTTCCCACAGTTAAGTCTAAGATGAAGCCTACTTTAATCGCATAACAATGTATGCATTTCCCTTCATTCAGATCTCCAAACCTCACACAACCAATCAAAATAAGCGCAATAGCCATTGGCGTCACCATTGCCATGTTTACATTAACCAACATCTGCATGAACAATTTTCCAACATTTGTTATCATTTCATTTTCTATGTAGCCTCCAATCATAATAATCCAAGTTACCTCAATTTTTAAAGAGTTTGAATCAAAAATTCTTTTCGCATAGATAATGTACTTGCTTTTCGCATATATATATATATATATATATATATATCCAAGATCCCCATCTTAACAACTAAGTCATTGCTAAAACCCATACGTATGCAGTAACCATGAACAACCTTCAGTTCCCTCAATGCACCATCATTTCCTAGTGCAAGAAACATCCCAACGATGGTGGATAAATTAGGCTTAAATCCATCATTTCTACACAAATCCAAAAACAATCCAATGACACCAGTTAAACAGAATTGTAAGAAAAATCCAGATTTCATAGCGTTTCATGCGACAATATCTCTGTTTGGAATTTGTTGAATACATATATCATACATGCTGTATGGCCATATCGAGTTTCCCACATTTAGCATAGAATTCGACCAGAGTAGTACCACTATACATATCAACTGTAAATTTGCTACATTTTATATGCATATGTATCAGCTTACCATCTTCATTGTTTGAAGATGTGTACATGCTTTCAGGGAAAACAATTATGTAAATTTCGTAGGTCTAGCCCTGGAATTGAGCATCTTGTGGTACAAATCCAACACTTTTTCTGGGAAATCATTTGATGCACATGCTTTGATCGTCACATCCCACAGAACAGGATTTTTCCTAGGATGAGGAATTTTATCGAACACTTGCCACTTTGTTGCATGATACATAAAACACATCATTTTGACGAGCAAGGTATAACAACTCAGCAAGAGGGAGTGTTTAAGAAGGTGCTGATGGATGATCAGTCCTACCATCAGATTCCTTGATCGAATGCAGAATTCAAGAAGTCTCAGAAAAATTGGTGCAATATATTGAAATCTAAAATAATATTTACCAAGCGATCTATAAGTTTGTATAAGAATGGTAGAAGCGGGAAAAATAGTTTCATTTTAAATCCCAATAAGATTAGAAAATCGGTAATAACATGTAATTATGAAATTGAATAGCTTTTTTCCAATAATCTATTGCAATGTTTTCTGATATGTACTTATTTCAGTGATTCGTTGTTCTCATGCAATGCTATCATTACTTTTAGTCAATTTTCCTGGAATTGGATGCAATTTATCTTTCTTTCTTTTTTTCACAAGAATTTGATCTAACTACTACATGTCAAGTAAGGTTTGCTTAGAGCGTACATCATTTGAGTCCATCCACGAAATTCGAAGCTATGAATACGAACAAAATTAGGTATATGCTTTATTCCTACAGAGACCACACCCAAGGTTTTAGAAAGAGTTTAATATCAAATGAGGACCGAGTGAGTGTTCTGGCTAGTTCAAGAAATGGGTTTTCCTCAAACATTTTGGTCTTAACTTTTCATCCCAAGGACACACGATGTTCCTGCTCAAAGCAAAAACCCACGTCAACATCAACATGCCAAAAATATGGTCAGATTATAAATGGTTTACATAATTCAAATACATCATATATATTAGTACTTTCTAAACTCACTTAGGATGTTTTTCTCGGTATTCCGTCTCATATGCCTCTTCCTAAATAGTTTCTCCCGTTACTTCATCTTATCGGGATATTGCTTCTTTTGAGATTCACTAAGCCTAGCCATCTCAAATTTACTTAATAGCTTAAAGGCAGAAAGAAAGCTCATCATACTCTGATTCTTCATCATAGTTTGATGATTCATCCAAATCATCTTCATCTTCTTCATCATCATATTGCTACTCAAGAAGCTTACCTTGTGGTCTTACTTACAGAAGTGATGATGGGAGAAAAGGCAATGGAGGAGCTTTGGACCGAGTGGCCAATTTTTCCCGTAAAAATATTATCTTTGTCCTGTAAGCAGAGTAGTTCTCAACTAAAGAAAAAAGGTTCATGAGCCTCATAAATCCTGCTGATTGGCAAATTGGCGTGTTGGATGATATGAGAACATTGTGTTACAAACATGATATAACAAGAAGCCACTTAGGCCATCTGGTGGAGCCGAACCAGCATGAGTCAAACCCACAATGACATTAATTCATTAAACCATATGAATGGTCCAAAACTTTGTTCTTTAGCTGTGGGGTACATCTTATTCGCTATAGAAAGATTTGTCGTCCATGGTGCCTTAAATGCTTTTTATGGAGACTTTGGTTTTCGAATTTACAATGCTCTTATGAACAATCTTTTCTTAGGTTATATTTTACCTTTTTCCTACGTTTAAATTCTCTTGACTTCCCTTACTAGGACTTAGATTCTAGGCATTTATTCATAAATTCCGTCAACTTATATAATGAACTTTTATATTCCACTTTGGTTTGTTATGACGGAAGGAAAAAAAAAGGTATCCAGCTTCTTGGAAAACAGAGAACAATAGGTAACAGAAAAGGTAATACTTTTATAAAGAAAAGATTAAAAAAATTAAACGAAATATATGCCCAAATTCACAACCACGAAGGACATTTATGTTAATCTTCGTATAAGAAGAGTGATCTCATCTAAAAGCAACTTACACACTTAAATTAACCGCACCACACTCTTTTGATTTTCTTTCTTCTACCAACTACCGAGGAACTCTTTTACGGCTCAGTATTTCTTGTTCCTTTAGACGGTGTTGGAACCTAGCTAGGCGGGCTTGCAGACTGACAAGTCCGGCTGCTTTCCTGGACAACACAAAGCTCAGTTGTGTCACATAGTTTTCTATCATGCTTCCTGGTTGGTCCACCTCCGCTAAAAGTTTCATTTCCTGATACGATCAAACAAAACGAAAATTAGATGGAGCTATAATACAATCGTTTATTCATTTAGGTTTGTTTACTCTACCTCGCGGACAATCTCCATTGTATCCTCGATTTCTTTTCTGTGTGCTGCTATCAGAGCTTCTTCTTCCTGCCAAAGTCATGCGGTGAGTATGTAAATCAAGTTTACAGGTTCGTCTCATGTTTTAGAGGTTTAAGTGAGTCTATTACCTCAAGTAGTGCATCAATGTTTTCATCAAGCGAAGGATCGGTTTCATACTGCCTCGAAGCGGTTTCACTAGTGCTCTGTTTGAAGTTTGTCAAGGTAGGGATATCCGACGAACTGACATCTCTTTTAGAGTAGTTTTGTACTCTGTCTGATTTTTCTTCCCGCAACCCTTTCCCACGAGGTGGTGATACTTTCTTCAATTTCTCTTCACGTTCTGAAATTTCTTGGGTATGTGAAGACAAGTGATTCCTCTGACTACTGGAACCTCCCAAAATATTGTTCGTCTCCAATCTTCCCTTGTCCATTGGGATTGATGGGATTCGGTCTGAAGTTTCTTGGGGATGTGAAGATAAGTAGCTCCTCTGACTAGTGGAGCCCCCCAAATTGTTGGTTCCCTTGTCCATTGAGATTGATGGGATTCCACTTTCCTCTCGGTAATTTGTAGGCTGTCTGACGTCAGGACCCAAAGTAGTGTAGCTGTCCTTTTCAACTACCCTCCTCCTGGTTTCCTGTACATTTACTTCTGGTGCAGGCTCAAAGCCATCTTCTAGATCATTTGAGCCCAACATAGCATCCTTACTAACCGGAGGCGTTGAATTGGCAGTTTGATCTTTCTTGCTAGATCCACTTTTAGATAGACTTTTGACCCTGTTTATTCAGTATATAACCAACAGCTGCTTAAGAGAATATAAAACTGAAAATTTGTTTCATCAGAGGCTATAGCTTGTATAAAACTTACCGATCAGCATATCTTAAAGTATTGAGGGTATGTTCACACGATCCTGCATTTGGGGAGATGCAAGAAATCATCACTGTTCTTGAATTTCCAACAAATGAGTCACGAAGCACCTCAGTTAGTTTGCTTCCACGAAATGGTATATGTAGCTGGTCATTGTCCAGTGCACGTATACATTCCTTAAGAGCCAAGAGACTCTTGTTAATTTCTGCACCTTCAATCCTAAGATAAATCCACCACGAAAACTATAAAGCATTAGATCTGGAGAGTGGTGTTCCTAAAGTTATAAATGTAGCAGCGAAATGCCAGTCCAAAAAGAGGCCTAAATTCCAATCTACGCATTAGAGGTAGGTCAATCCTCAAACTAGTCAGCATCAGCCGCAAAGAGAATCTTATACCTTGTCTGGCGGTCATTGTCTGTTGTGTCTGCACCTCTTTCACTGCCAGCAAGGTCAATGAAAGAAATCTTTCCCACAACTTTCCCAGGTAATTCATTACCATCATTATTTCTCCGTCTAGTGTCTTTTACCTCAACATGCTTCTTTACAACAAGCTGTAGGATAGCATGTGATCTAGAAGATTCCTCATTTGCTCCAGTTGACCCTGTGCTCCTCTCAGCGTTCCCTTTCTCAATAAAATCCTTCACAATTTGTACATCTGAAACTTCATATTCTTGCAGGCCAACAATGCAAACTTGCTGTCTACCATCTTCTCGCATGCAAAGTTTCCTAGTCAAACAGTAACCGAGCGATTTAGATAACCGAATACATACATTTCCAATCGTGGACAGCTGTGAAAGTATAAATACTGATATGATGAAAAGGAACCAATGTTTACAATACTATAACATCGCGGTAACAATTATAAGCTAAAATATATCTGATCAAAGTATATGCCAAAGAGCAAGCATAAAACCCTTCAACAAATATGTCACTTAGAAGACTTAAGGAAAAGAAAGAACACTAACTTTCTCTCACTGAGAAGATCGAACAACTTTCCACCATATATCTCAAAATAGCTGAGCCACAATTTAAATTTCTGATTTCTGTACACTGGTTGACGCAACAACCTCATGAGATCTTCAACAGCTCGTATAGGTAATGGTTTCATTGTGAAGGTCTTGCCACTACCTGGATAAAGCAAAATATCACCAGGGCTATGAACTCACGAAAAAACTATTATCATCTAAATGGAATCTGTTAGCAAGAGTACAACTATCAGAATTAGAGAAGCGCTGAAGTGTATATTTTCCAATCAATACTAGTGCCATTCATACCTGTTTGACCATATGCAAAGCATGTTGCTTTAGTTCTTTGGAAAATTATGGGAATAATCGGCTCAATTGTGGCCCGATACACCTATTAAAGAGAACAGCAAACAACTTTATAGCTGAGTAAAGCTTTTGCAATATTTGAAAAGCTACATGTCTCCATTCATTAATCTAATCTGGATTTAAAGGGTAGGGGAACAGATGTACTGATCTATTTTACAAATCAATCTTGACATAAACCAAAAATTTGTCACTGCTAAGATTAGCTATGGACTCCAATACATTATATTATTAAATTACCTCGTCATTTGAAACGTCCTGATCTAGGACAGCATCAAAGCAGAACTCATGCTTTTCCACATAAGCAGTCAAATCCACCTGCACCAACAAATTAGATTCGTTCAATATCAGAAAAGAAAATATTAAATGAAGAGAATATATGACCTTTAATAATAGGACGCCATCGTTCAGTGTTCAACTAAATCATGGATGTCATTGTTATCTTCGATGAAGAATACACACAAACCTTCAGCTTGGGCTCATGGACAGTCAAAGAATTATCAGATACCGTCACAACATCATCCTCCTTTCTAGCTGTTTCTTTCTTATTTAGGGGTCTTTTCCTTACCTAACAACAAAAAAGGGGTTTCCAGATCATCCCTAGACATAATGTATCTAGCTTATAGAACAATAAAGTGCTAAGGAAACAGGCCAGTGCTCAAATGAATGACCTACCACTACTTTAATCTTCGCTACACTGTTATTTTCTTTTTCACTCTTAGGCAATGAACCCAAAGGTTCGGTGCCTGTCTGTTGCCATTGTTGACGATTAGCCACTGGCAAATTTAAGTCTTCTTCCAGTTCTTTATTCACACTAGGCATGAAAGGTGACGGCTCAAAGGGTTCAGTAATCACATGCTGCAAAAAATAAAGGAAAGTGACATATTACAAAAGCTATGAATTGATAGGTTCACACAAATAATCACTTACTTTAAGAACTAGCAAATATAGAATTTACTGTAACAGTATGAACGACTGGGACCCAAGAACAGAACCCGATGATGAAAATTAATGATCTGTCTGTTCTCTATAGCCACTACAGGGCATGATTATGAATAGCCAATGTACTAGTTCTTATTCCAGACATACCTCAGAAAGCAGTTCTGTATCATCCATTGCATGAAGATCCAATAATCCAGCTCCAAAATCACCTCTGAACTCGGGTGAAAAAAATCCTTCCGAAGTGGGCATAGCTGCTGATGTCTGAGCATTTGGTGTATATGATTCCGAAGTTGACTCCCCGTTAAACTTGAGATTTCTCATCAGTTTAAACAGTTTTTGCTTCTCCTCTGCAGTCTGTGCTCCATAGCCCTAAACGATATCGTAAACACCACACAGGAAAGTTAAGAAAGCAGAACCTCGTTCATGCAAATTATAAACAGGAGCCAGCCGCAAAAGTTTGTGCAGTAAAGAAAAACTGAAAGAAAAGTTACAAACTACAACAAACTTCCATCTTACCAAAAAAAAGAGAAAAAAAAACTACAGCAAACTTCCAACAAGATAATCACATTCACATATAAGACCAGAAAATTTCCAAGCTCCACTACTTGAGATACGTTATGGCTGATATCCGTAACAGGGAGACGACGCTACATTCGCACATCAGTTTCTTTTTGGTAGTCTTACACCACAAATGCGCAGGATTCAGCGAACAAAAGCTCTGACTATACAAAATTGGCAGACTTACTACCTAGAGTAGACTAAAGCCGGAAAATTAAGGGCATGCAAGATATTGGAAGAGTAAAGAAACAACGAATCAGGAAAAGAAAGTACCTGCACGAGATGACGATGATCATTGGCAGTGGAAGCAACTGGAGACGCCAGATGCTGCAAGCCAGCAGATTGGAGCCACCGTGCCATGACTGCATCTCCTGCGTCATTTGTGGGTAGAGCCCCATCGTATAGCGCCGTCGCAGCCGCAGCATTGCTCTGCTGCATCTGGCCGCCCATGAGGCGCTGCGATCTTCTTTGAGGAGCCAACTTCGGAGATCTGTAGAACAACTCTTCATCCAAACAAAACCAGAATCCCCAATTTGTTACAAAACAATAATAAAATTCCAACAAAAACAATAATCAAATGCCCGATTCTAACTAAATAATATTTTGAGTCAATCGAAGCAAACTCACATTGAGAAGAGAATTCCTTTTCAACGCAAAACATGAAAGCGTAAGTATACAACAGCAATTCGTCTCACTTCCTTCAAATCTGTATTTCCATCAGAGAAGAAGATCAACATTAATCCCAAGGGCTACAGTAAAAAAGGAGAAACCAAACACACGCACATAAAAAAAAAAAAAAAGACGGAAGTAATGATTACAAGATGGGAACGAAGACACGCAACGGTTAGATAGGAGATCTGTGATCTGAAATATTCCCAATATACAATCAGATCCGAAGAGTGAAAAACCCTAAGCGAGGAGCATCGTTCGGCGTTGGACAGAGAGAAAGAGAGAGAACTCTGTTGAAACTTTTTGTCTTCGCTATTCCGTATGGCCGTAAGCGACGTTAGACGCACAGAGAGAAAGAGAGGGGGTTGAAGAAGATTTGACAAAGTGTGAGACACTAAAACAATAAAAATAAAAAGTCGAGGCGTTTAAACTTTTTTAAAAAGTGACAGTTAGATTCCCCCTTTGACTTCAGAGACAGTCATCAATTTGTCCCACTTTTTGTAAATTTGCTATTTAGTCCAAAACATTTGAAACAAGTTCAAGGCCTAGGTATTTGCAACATACTGGCTCTTATGTTTTGAATAATCTCATGTAGTAGATTGCTAATCTTGTGTTCTACGATACTGTCAAAACCTCTCTAATCTATCACTTTATATAATAGATCATGATCCACAACAACATTGTGAGAATCCAATGTATCAAAAACCCTTGAAAATTTCACAAGGAATCTCAATCATAATTATTTATTGGGTTCGATTGATAATTCTGTTTGAAAACAACCATGACTAGTTGAAGATAATTGTTGGCAAAAAAAATTTTGTAGTGAAAATCGTTTGAAAATTAATACTGATTGGTAAAGATAAGTATGTAAAATGTGATTTAAATAATTATTATATGAATCAATAACATATTATTAAATATTTTTGATATAAAAACTAAATATACGTAGATTACAATTATTATTTTAAAAAAATATTTGCATACTAACTAATTCTAAATGTAATAACATTGTATCTTTCATTTACGATATATCCATAATATATGTATGTAATTTGGTTATGAATAGTTGTCATACATATCCTGTTAGTCATTATTTCGATTATTCTATCTCACTGAAAAAAAAATTGTGAATTTTAGTTTGTCATAAAACATCTTATACAATACGTAAATTATGGAGGAAATTATATTATTAGTTTTATTATTGACTTTAACTTATAAATGTTCGGTGTTAATAAACTTTAAACGGTGATTGTTTTTTTTTTGTCAATATAGGACTATAACTGGTTGACCTATTAGTCAAGTTTTTATATAATATAACGGTGGTACTCGATTCCGGAATATGCAAATGCACCTGATTTTAATGAATTTACTACATGTCACTAGACTAAAAACCATTTGCAAGTCATTGATTGAAGCAGTCATTTCTAAACAATTGTTTCAACTATAGATATCAAAAGAAATAGTGAATAGTAGGCATATTGTTTGCAAAGAACGAATCACGCCAAGTGATTGCCATATTACACAAAACTGAAATGTCTATCATGTATAGGTGTTAAAGTGTTATGATGATGGTAGATTAATAAGATATGTGCATTTTAAGATTCCAACTACTTTGTAGTATTTTAGGATGTTGATTTGAACCATCTATAGTTATGTAGATATACAATTTGAAACTGTTCGAAGGAAAATGACATGAATTTTTCATTCCAACTTTTTTTTCTTGACATGAATTCCACAACTTTTTGGAATATATAATTAGTACATCATAATGATGTAATCTTGTATGAATATTCTTATTTTACTTTTTATATACTTTCTTTTGGTTGACCTATATATAAAAATTCTGTGAAAAGTATTATTTAAGTCTGAGTTTGGTTTCTAAAACTTTGAATCGCTCAAATGTACGGATATATACATATATATACGTGTATATAAATAATTATATATATATTTATCAAAAGTTATCGTACATGTATCGTGTATAACCAATATAATATAGGAATAGGAGAAGAAGAATATTCAAAAGTAGAGAAGTGGGCCAATACAACTTGTGGGTTTACTTTCTTTTGAATCAAAAAGCTTTTGCTTTAGCCTAAAGCATTTCGATCTAAAAGGATTCCTGAATTTAAGTAATTAGTGTAAACAGTATGAAAGGAGTTTTTTTTCCTTTATTAAATATATGTTCTAACAAAATTGGTCTTTAGTTTTGTATAGCTTCACATTATCAACCTCCTTTAATTGTTATGATTAACAAGTGGCCAAATGGCCATGCATGTGTATGTAAATGAAAATGTTGATGCTACGTAATAGTATCCGCCTAGTAGTATTTAAGGATGTGTTTACCTGAAAATGAAATTTTAGGAGTGTTACCTAAAAGCTACGAAAGGAACAAACAAAAAAAAAGAAGAAATAATGAGTTTAAATACATTAGATACTAGATAGTTGGAGCAACGTGTCAGACCGACCAAATAACGTTTCCTTTTACGTGAGACACAATACGTACCAACGCATTTTGGTTGTCCTCTCGTCCACAAATATATATGCAGCAATCCATGCATCTTAAAAATAGAATTGAGACTTGGATAAATAAACTAATGGTTATGTATTTATATATATTAAAACGGAAGTCCCTTTTCTTTTAACCTTAATTTGTAAGAAGTTACAAAACAATCTTTTCAAATTTTGCACATGACCCCTAATTGTATTTCCCGTATCTGTTATTGATTTCAAAATAAAACTTTAAATTTTAAATAAAAAACCACATAAAAAATCACGATCTATCAATTCATATATCTTTTTCTTAGTCACGATCCCTTCAACTGCTCAAAAAAAAAGGTCAAATCTGTTCGTATCCACTATCTTTAGTTTGCATCCACTATCTATTTGGCCTATTGGTATATATTTACTTTGTAGTTCAAAATTTGACTCTAACCTCGAAACAATGGCGAATAAGAAACTGAAATAGTTGGAGTCTACTATGCCATTACCTCTGTCTTTACCATCTCAGTTCACTATGTTCGCAAATTTGAAACCTTACCGGTCGGAATGGGTTATCAGAGCGAAGATACTTAATTCGTGGCGAACATACTCTCAAAAAACCGGTGAATCTCTTGAATTCATAGTAGGCGACGAATCCGTAAGTGAAGAAATCAATTCTTTTTTTTACTAGAAAGATGAATTTAATTCCTTGTCTCTAAATTTAATTCCTTATTGTTTCATTGTTGTCTTTCTTTTTCTGATTTTTAGTGGGTTTGGTGTGGAATCCTTTGACGATAGACTGATTCATGTTATTGATGTGTGAGGGTTCGTTGATTCATATTTGGATTCAGAAGTACGATTTTCTTTATGAATTTTTAGTAGTGACGTCTCATGAATTAATTATTACTAGAGCACAACATTATTGGAAGTGTTAAGAAAAGATATTTTGATATTATTGTGCTAAGATATGGGATCGAGTTTGTTTTTGTATTCATTTAAGTTCAAATTAATTCTCGATTTTCATTTGAATCTGTTTGGGTTTTGCCGATCTTTGATCTTGTCCATAAATAATTACACCGACTTATTTGAGTTTTCACGTTTTTGAATGAACACAGAAGAGCAACCTGCTAATCTGGACATCATGAAGGAGCATGTAGTTGAAGTGGAGCAGCCGACGATGGGAGATATCACAATGAAATCAGAGGTTCCAGTCACGGATCAGATCTGAAGGTACCAGGTAGTGCTGATCTGAAAACCGTGGATCAGGGGATAAAAGGAGCCGAGGATGCAAGTATTGTGATTGCTTATCTGATGAATCTACGCCACATGTTGAAATCGAGACGAATGGATGACTAAATTATAGTTTTTGTACCTCTTATCTAACTCTGTTTTTACATGTTCAATGTGACTAAATTATAGTTTTTGCAGGGATCATTGAAGAAGAAGGGTGATTTCACGAGGAGAAACTAATGAAAATGTTGTCTGGATTGTTGTATTACGGTAAAGAACTAAACAATACTGTTATTTTCGTTGCAGAGCTTCCACCACGTCCTTTGTTGGAAAAACTGGCAAAGGAGCTCTGTCGTGGATTGGTATGTTTCAGTCCTCTTTACTATAACCAATCATTGTTGAAGGAATTTATCAAACTCTGCTTATTTGAATGTGTATAAGGCTATTCAATTTAGATATGATTAGAGAGCATGGAACAAGGGATCAATTTTATGTAATCGACATCAACTATTTCCCATGCAAGTTTGCTAATATCCAATACCCTTTTTGCTATGAACATGAAATTGTTTTAAGAAGTTTAAAAATTCTGCAGGCTACAGAAAGATGCCTGAGTACGAGCATGTATTCACTGATTTCGTACTGAGTGTTGTGAAGAACCAATGTAAGAAAAAACTCTTGGCAAATCAATACTAACTCAAGGGAGAGACAATTGTTCCTCCCCAATGAAAAATAAACAAAAAAGATTAGTATGTGCAATTATCTTGCAAGTTGTAGCCAGTACTGTACAGGACAAAGCACTGATTCCGTCGATGCTGCTATTTAGCTTATTGTGCTATACAAAGAACAATGAGGAGATTGGATTAAAAGATAATCCTTGCACCATTGGACTTTTTAAAGATATAGAGTTGTCTGAATCTCAGAAAAATAGTAGAGACCCTTATGTCACAACTACTCAGTATAGGCATGGCCTTTAAACTTTTTAAAATTGTTTCTTTGTGACATTGCTCTTCGTTTTCTAATTTGGATTTGTACTATGTTGACTTTGAAGATCTTTTCTTTTAGTTTTTACTTTCTACTTATCTTTTGATCCTTGAAGCTTAAGATTTACATAAACTTATTTTCATTCATCATATACATCAAAAAGCGTGGTTGGTCACTTTTGCCTTTCTTTATGATAAATTCTAAAATTTTGGCATTGCAAATTGTTGATTATTTTCTACAATGACTTTTAAGCACTTATGTGCAACAATCTGGTTTAATTAGTAGGATTTCAAATCTTTTTTGAACCCTAAACTAGAAAACGTTTACTTGCAGTATAAGGTTGAGAAACACACAAGTAGGAAAAGGAAACTTGAGCTTCAGCTTAGAGACCTTTGACATGCTTTTTGATAATAACAATTGTAACCTTCAATTTCACTTTCCTGGGTTTAAGACAAAACAATTGTTGTTTTCATTTTCTTCTTCAAATCACAAAAATCAAATATTACTTTTTCCAACTAATTATCCCTCTCTCTTTCTTGTCTTAGAGTTCACTTGAAACTATCTATGTTCTGTCTTTGACATAACATACATTTGGTTTTTCCTTAACCATATGTCTTAATTATTCGCCAAAATTAATAAATTTGTAAAATAAAAAATAAGCATGAAAATATACTACCATATATTACATACTTTACAAACATTATCCGTATATTGAATGATAATCTATAGGATAAACTGAATATGAGACCAAACATATTCACGTATCAACAAATTGAAATAGTAAAAAATATATTAAAAAAACCGATTATATAATATCACCAAACTCAAATAATCCTGCGCTTCAAGCGCAGCTAACATCGTAGTATAGTGGATGTAACGGAGTAAATAATCAAGCATAGGATGCGTTGATTGTAAGAGAAAGACAAGATAAGACATATACATATTATTATTACCATCACATTCTGATTTAGACCAAGAGGACAGAATTCTTGTGTTCTGGTAATACTTGGATTCCTGCATTCCGCTCGTGCGGTAAAAGTCCATAACAAGGAAACAGACAAACGTGGAGAGATCTCAAGCTCATGACCATGTCTCTTCCACTCGCTTTTTTTTCCCAACAAAAGGATAAAAAAAGACCAAAATAATGTCTAACGGATTATTCTAGAGCATATTCCATCACGGCCTCCAAATGATTGGAGTCGCAAAGAGTAAAAGAAACCAATTGTTTAATTAAAGTCCGTAAGATCTGAATCCAAGAGTACTTGATTCGTTAAGCTTGCCTCGAGTTTAAGTTTTAACCACACCTAAGTTAACTAAGCAAAGTGAAATGAAGGATGTAACACCAAACAATCCAAAGAGTAACGACTAATAGTAACTTGATAAATAACTCGAGAATCTTCCAACACAGAAAACAAGAGAGAAAATCAAACTGGTAGGTAATTTAATAAGGACGACGAAACACAAGACCATGTAAACATAAACTTAAGAGAGTCGCTGCGAGCAGCCAAAGTAACCCCATGAGAGCTTCTCTCTCAGCACTTGACCTCCTTCAAACCATGTGCAAAGTACAAAAATGTTGGGTTAGTTGCACCCTCCTTGTAATATGCAAACACCAAGGTGCTGTCATCGTGCATCCCCTCCCCAACAAAGCTGTAGTTGTATCAAAAAATAACCATGAATGAGATTTCATATGTACCCACTATCAAATATCAGTAGTTGGTCAATGTTAAAAGGAATATATAATAGAAGATTGAGGAAGCTTACAATTGGAAGTCACTGAGCTTGGGGAGCAAGAACTTGGTAGCTCCCTCAATACCCTTCTTGAAGGCTTCTTGCTGTTCTGGGGCAAGCTTGGGTGTCAATAGCTTGATGTATTTCTTAATATAAGCAATGAATCCCTTCTTGTCATAAGTTGGTTGCTCCTATATGAAAAAAGAGCACTTGGATCAATATCAGCGACGTAACCAATCACATCACAGCTCTTACATTAAAAACATTTGGTATACAGGCCCTACTGCTATGTTCCTTATAACAAATTCTGTATCTGAATGCAAAACAAATGCAAAGGAACAACAATGTCTAATACCACGTTACAAATTAATAAAAGCAGACAAGACCAACCTGAAGTCTGAAGGTGTCGACAATGTCAACAACCTTTTGAACTGAGTCATCAACACCCTCGTCCTCACCACCTTCTTCAGCAGATGGATTGGCACCAATGTTAACATCTAGAGCTCCCAAGGTAACCCACTTTCCTTCTACTTCCCAAAGAATTCCATTCTCAATCTCCTTGTAGGGGAAAGAGTCAGACAGAAGCTCATCACCTGGAATCAAAGCCCACAGTTTTCAGTAACTAGTCATATCAAGCTCAACAAATTTGCCATAAAATCATAAATACAGGTATCAGCTAAACCAAACCAGTGACTCGTAATTTTAGCCAAAACTTATTCAAATCATATTGAAACAATCGAATAAATTCACACTAATTCAGTATATAAACAATCGAATAAAAACCCTAAAATCAAATCTACAAAGCTCAATTATTACAGCCACGCATAAATTCGAGAAGAGGAATCAAGATTGAAATTCATAAATTATCAATCACAGATCTAAGCAAATCACACAATTTAAGAGATACAAAAACGACATCTTTCACTAATACGACTAGAATTAACGATGTGGGAAGCTGCAAACTGAAAGATAACCTAAGATGCGATCACAGATCTAACGAAATTTCAATTCGATGACGAAAACTAAAAATTCATGATCGAAGATAAGCGATTAACTAGAGACAGAAAGAGCAATTGAGAGTTACCGGTGAGAAGATCCTGGTAAACCAACATAGTCGCTAATTGTTTGATCTCTCTCTCCAATCGATGGGAATAAACGAATATCAGAGGTTGCGGGAGAGAGACGCAGCGACGAGGGACCTAAATCGAGGTTGTAATTTAGGTATTTATAGTCAAAACTTAGCGTAGGGTTTTCGCTGGAGATGCCTGCCAATTCACAAAAATAAAATTCGGCGGCTTTAAATTACTGTTTTGGGCTCTTATTTTCCTAAATACCAATATTACCCTAATTTTTTATTTATTTATTTACTAGAATGCTTTCCCCGCTTAAGCGGAGACTTATTTGGATTTGGTAATATTGTATAATAGATTTTTTTTATATTGTAATCAGTTTGCAAATACATAAACATGTCTGGTTTCATATTAAGGTTATCATATAATATACTATTCAATATACAGATCATATTTTAAAGCATTAAAAATTTGGAAGCATATTTTTAAAGCTTAGTTTTGGTTTGAACTTGGTTGACAAAGTTATTAATTTTGGAGAAAGTTAGTAACATTTATGAAAGATACATTTGTTTTAAATTTGGTTAAAAAAATTAAAACATGTACATAAATTTAAAAAGTTTAGACGAACACATGTTTGTAGTTTTGGATATTGAAATATAAATAAAAAAAATCAAACAACGGGCACACATAAACATATGGGAGAGTTAAGTAACTAACATGTATTAAAAAACTAATTAAGTAACTAATTCTTGTATTCAAGAAACTAATAGTAAGGTCTCAATGTGATAAAACTAAATACTCCTTGAAAATGAAAGAATTGGATGACCCACCTTCTTTGTTTTGCGATTCCAAAATGGTGAAAATTGTTGAAATTTTTTGTCTTTTTAAGTTTGCAATCTGCAACAATGATTTATATCTGGATTTCAACAATTATATCGAAAAAGAGTGATTTGCTGGTTTCATTGTTCGATATTTCAGTAATATTAGAATTGATGAATTTTTTCTGAAAATCTTTCAGGATCAGATTATAAATTTGGTAGAGACGAATTAGATTTATAGATTCCATTACAGAGTCGAAGCCTTGTACTAGGGTTGTGATTTCTTCAGTATTTTAGAGATTCTAACTCTTGATGACTTTTCCCTAGAATAACAATTTCATTTTCTTAAATTTTTTACAAGAACCATATCTAGGGTGGAAGGTGTGCTTCAGACACTCATGAAAAAGATGATGACGAGTTTACAGAAAACAAGTATCGAAACCGAAAACTAATAATTTGTCGACAAAATGTGTATTTGCAGTAAATTATGTGGTTGCAGTAAAATTTCCTGTTGGATGTAAATAAATATAGTTTGCTGCAAAAATAGTATTACCGATTACAAAGTAAAGTCTGGCTACACTTCATGCACAATGCTCTTGTATTTTATCTAGATAACATATACCTAGTTATGAAGTTTATTGACCAAACTTTGTAGTTAAAATATATATTTACATGCACATTAATGTTTTGCATATAACATTAATGTCGCAAGCGTTACGTAGCTAGCATAATATTTTTTTAAGACGAAAGGACATTTGTTTAAATTGCGTTGCAACGGGCTATACGTGACTTGATTATGAAGGCAATGATATATTTGAGGGTCTGGGGGATAGTAGAGAACACTCCACCCGTTTTTGATCTCGTCTGCATTAATGAAGTAACCACAAATAATCTTCCCACATTGCGGACAATATATGCAGCTAACTTAACTTTTTGCATTTAATGTTAAACATTGTCTTGCAATCAGAAAACATAAAAAGTCTGCGATAAATTATTTGTTAGATGCAAACGTATTTGTTGGCTGGAAACATATATATTAGCTGCAAAATCATGTGAAAAAGATGTTGGGTAAAAAAGGACAAGAATTTACAAAATGAAGCACGCTTACACAGTACATGACATATAAATAAGCATAACACTGGATGGTCACCATGTTGTTTTGCACAAACACAGAGAGCAATCTCTTGCAGTGGTACTCAAGCTTGTCCATCTCTTCGCACTTTCCTAAATCATCTGCAACATGTGATCGAGCTTCTCGTCGGTTTCTTCATCGGACCACATCATGTCTTCTTCTTCGGGACAACATGTTCCGGTGATATGATGGACTGGATGTTACCCTATAAATCAGATTGTAACATATAAATAGGTAGTGGCCTAGTGGGAATACCATTGATCGCGAATGTGCAAACTAAATAATGAAATACAAAAACTTTGTAGAGATGCAAAATACAAAGTTATATGCAACCAATGCTTCCACCAAAAAAATGCAAAAGTACTTACATTGGTCTTGCTGTGAGGCAAACACAACTCTTCGAAAATCATTTTCTAACTCAGACTCAAACCCAGTCATGCCAGTTACACGATTCTATGGTTATCAAGTCTCCATCTCCGGCTACAGAGAAGTCCAGTGAGATGATGGACTCCTTGTTAAACTATAAATAAAAGTTTTGCAGTTACTACATATATAAATATGCAAAACAAATATATATCAGTTAATTAAATTATTTGAAGTCAACTGATTCGTTTGCATATATCATTGGAAACAAGTTGAAGAACTTGCTGCTTAAACTCACAAACGAAGAACACCAAAACCATACCACATCCGTAAATCAAATAAAATCAGAATGACTATAACTCAGAAACGTTGTTCATAATCAAAATCTTAAATAATTAGACGTAAGAAGTGAAAAAAGCAAAAAGTTGAATGATTTTGGCTAACACATAATGACTATAACTTAGAAACTTCCAATATGAAAATCCAAAACCAAATCTTAGCCTATTCACGACACAAACCCAGAAACTCATCATCTAAGATTGAGTCGTAAAGATTCAATTTGAACTCTTCCTCTTCCAAAATCAAACTCCATAACTCATCATCGTCACAAAACCAAATGAAAAAATGATACACGAACACAAGTGGAAGACGATACATGAACAAATGATAAAGATTTTAGAATGCAAAGATTTAGGCTTTGTAGAAAAATCGGAGGAAGATGTGAAAAAATAGAAGCAGTTTCTTGAAGAGAGAATAATGGCGACGGGAAAGAGAAGAAAGGAGAGAGAAGAAGAAAAATTTCTATTAAAATATCTTTTCTTTATCTAAGTTGGTAGGGGAACAAAAGTCAAAAAGAGGTGTCGCAGTAACCTAGGTTTATAACTTCATCCTAAACTACTAAAACTTTTCCTGATAGTTACTATAATTTCCTTAAACATGTCTCTTTTATGCTTATATACTCTTAAATTTTTTATAAGCATAGGTTAGTATATTTGTGTAAATAGTAGTCCTATTAGATGGTACACATAATATGATATCGGCTTTCGCAAAATAAAATGTGAGACTCTTTTTCTCCAGAGGAAGCCACTCTAAGTGACTCAAGTCATTGTCTTTGGTAGGAATCACATTGTCGGATTGTCGTTCGGGAACTCTTTATGTGATATTTAGGTCTTGATCCTTTGGGTTTGGTTTTATCAATACGATAGCTTCAAATCATCATCTTTGTGTTGTAGGATTGATTGCATTTGTTATTCTCTTTGCGGTCTATTGTTGGTCTACTATCTTTGTAGTTTTCAATCCTCAAATATTTTAGATTCAGATGAAAAAAAAGATGGTACACATAATATAGCCTTTAAAATAACAAAAATAAAAACAGCCCATATTGTGAACCTTAGCCCACACCTAAACCCTAATCTTTTAATAATAAGCTGACTCACAATTTTTTTTTTGTGACCACGAAACATATTCACTACTCGAACTAATCGTAACTCACCGTCGAAAACGATAATCACAAAACGGAACTACACACAATTGATGAAGCAAAAAAGTAAATTTACCGAAATGAAAATTATTGTAAATATTAAAAAAAAACTGACCGGGAGTTGTAAATATTTACAAATAGAAAGTTGTTTAATAAAATATATTGGAGCTTTAACAAGAGAAGTATATGAAGGGCTATGTTTTTTTTGGTAATCATATTTCATGTAATTTATTTAGGTGGTGATAGATGAATTTATGTGTATGTATGTACTGGGTGTAAAAAAAATTGGTAGACATAATTATTGGTTTGGGATTTAATAAGTCTTAGTCTTCTGTTTGGATTGATTGATCTATGGTTTATACTTACTTATTTTCTATAATGATTGATGTTTCCAATAATAAAATGCAATTCTTTTGTTTTTCTCCTAAGTATGTTTATTTGAAAGAATATGTTATTATTACATAAATTTTTTTACTATTGTATTGTTTTGAAAAAAAAATGGAAATTTCGAGCTAAGTATATGCCATTTACAATAATTACTATATAAATTTTTGTTTATTTTTCTTCTGCATTTTCTTGTACAATATACAATGATTTAAAAGTGAAAACGTTTTTATACAAAGATATGAAACGACTTAAAAGATTGAAAGACTTGCACCACTTCACTCTCATCTAAATAATAAATATGATGGCTAACCTATTTTATGGAGTATCAGAAGATTGAAAGACCTGTACCACTTCATTCTCATCTGAAGAATTTGAATCTGATGACTCGAAATTGAGTGTAGATATAGTGCATTAGTGATTAGTCTTGAACTACTACCATCTCTCTCAACAATATACAAAACTTCATTCATGTACTCAATATCATCAGCAATGTCTTCGTCGCTAGACATAGACTTACATGCACTAACAGCTTCATCATAATATGAAGTCCAAGATCTTTAAAGCTTCAAGCACACAAACCAACATGCTTGGCTCATTCTTTTCTGCGAAGATCAGCTAGTTGTAATTACCATTTTATACATTATGAGAGTGAATAAGTGTTAATGCAAAACAAATAAAAGATCATAGAAGAAAAGGAACTTCTATCTCCACCACCCATGAGTTTGCACATGTGTTCGAGAGCTTTGTTTTCTCTTTGGTTTTTCTCTTCTCTTAAGATTCCGCAAGAAGGTGTGATGTCTCTTACAATGGCTGGTCAACAAAAATAATCAAACTCAGACTAAATACCTTATGATGAAAAGCAATTTGATGATTATATAGTCTCTAAAAGTGAAAAAACAAACCTTTTTCATGTCATGAACACCTACACATCTCTAAAGAAGGAAAGTAGAACTCACCCAGATTCAACTAAGAAAAAACTTACACCTCTAAGAACTTAATTAATCACAGATCAACATGGAAACTACAAAGCTTGAAATCGATTATAACATATTTTGATATATGAAGCAAACTTTAATTTTTGTATTCTAGACTCTTTGTTATATGCCTAACTAACAACAAGTTTTTAATTTTTGATAGCATATCCATTTAGAAAGAATTCAACTATCTTTTAAGAATAAACAATAGCCTGCTTGATCTTTTGATCAGTTTCATAATACTCAGGAATTTCTTGTCAAAAATACAAAATATACCTATTAGTTCCTAGGAAAACCTAGATAATCAGCATCAATCTTACAAAAGTGCTAAAAATAACACATATCCGACATGATTTAACATGCATATAGGAAACATGAACAATGGGGGAATTTCTGAACCATTAGATAATACTCAACATCTATAGTACAAAAGTAGTATTTAATTCATGCTCAAAGGAGACACATGGCACCTTGTAATATATCTTGCAGCCATGTTGAGCCTTCCTATCTCAACAGAATATATTCAGTGCTAGCTCAAGGCAAGATGCAACCTCTGCATATAAGATTAAGTTTATATCAGAACCCAATACTAAAGCGTAGAGAAAAAACAACACATAAAAGTTTATATCACTTCTGTATTACTAAGATGTCAGTTGATAAGAGTAGCTTTTGGCTAATATGATACAACAAAATTTCAAGTCGCTGATACATACCATTTGTGTCTACTTTCTTGTAGCATTTTGCAGCCTCGACATAGGCGTTAGCATCATGTTTGTTATCTGATTGCAGACTGTAGATTGATGTTATCAAACATTCCATACATTCTTCCAGTACAACATTTGTAGCAAAAAAATTTACCTTTAAGTGACAGTCTGCAAGTTTTAGATAAGCTTGTTCAGCTTGATCCCCTAAACAATCACTTATTGAACACATAAGCATGAAATACGGTCAGGGAAACATGGACCTATTAAACTCATAAAAAAAACCCAATCGGACTGTTTTCCTCAATTCCTCCTGCAACACTAATATTGCAACTTATCAATGACTTGCTATGAGGCCAAAAACCATTATCGAGCAATCTGAAAGTTGAATCTCAAGTAGTTATGATTAAAAATTCTTGAATGCAATCAGACAAAAATTTATTGTAGATCCCTGCATACAGGACTTATAATTAATCCAAATACTACTCTACTTCTCACATGACCATGAAATCACTACAATCAACAACAAATATCAAACGTCTCAATATTCTCCAGTTCTTCCTCATCACCACAAACACAAAAACCCATGAAAAATTAGAAGACAACACACAAGTAAACCAAAAGGTCAGCTAGAAAATTAAAGAAGAAACTACATGATTTATAGGAATTAGCTGCTTTTTCGAGAAGATCGGCAACATCCTCGTATTTTGATCCCAATAGTTCCCATCCATTGAGCTTCTTCTCATTTTTCTTCTCAAATTCCTCCTTTCTCAATAGATGATCACCCATTTTTTGTCTAAAACTATTGACTTGAAATTCACTGCGTTTCACCTCTGATGGTTCGCTTCTTTACAACGTCATAGTCTGATTGTTCTTAGAAATGTGTCGAATCAAATCGGAAAATCAAATCCTATAAAACCTTTATACAAAAATGGCAAAAGAAAAGAGAAAAGAAGAAGATTCGAGAATTTAAGAGAGAGAGAAAAGGGTTTGAATGATTACCTTGACCCTAATAAGTGGGTGCTTTCCGTTGTAGCGAGAGTTTAGAGGGTAGTGGGTAGTTTATTAGTAATAAACAACTAAACATGGAGTATATTAGTAATAACTAATTAGGTTCCAACTGTTAGTTAATTTCATATAAAGGAGGAATAGGAGGACTAAAAAACAATTTTAAAAAGGTTATCATCATAAATATTTACATATAGAGATTGTTTAAAGAATGGACCTCCACTTTAATAAATATAGATTTTTAATTAAAAATTAAGTGTATGTACACCTAACACTATGTACATTAGTTTTATTTTTCAACACCCTCCACGTCATCTCTTTTTCTTCCACATCATCTTCTTTCACTTCCACCTCAAAATTCAAAACCCATTCAATTTTTATTTGCTACAATGGTTTTGTTTAATAAAACTCAACAACACACCCCACTAATTTTATTTTATATTTATACTAGTTGATGACCCGCCATTCGGGCAGATTTTATTTGTAATTATAATCGAGTTACATAGTTTGAAGTGAAAGTTACTTTAAATTACATCAAAACTTCTGAAGACATAATTAGTTGTTCCTTATTTCAAGTGATTTTTGAATGCATTTAGTTGGTAAACATGAATGAAGTATTATATAAACATCATGAGAAAACATATCAAAGATTATCTTCTAAATTTATAAGTTTGTTGTACATAAACTGCAAGAAATCTACAATATATTCTGATCGAGGAGTCATATATCGATATCCATAAGCTCATCGTCTTTAATGATAAAAATTAGAAAACTCTATCTTTTAAATCTCCTCTCTTTTCCTATACCAATATAACTACAATAATTTCATCTTTTATTTATTTATTTTGAGCAAAACTGTCAATACCATTTTTTTTCGCTACTACAACTTTAATATTATGGGAAACTGTAAAATATATCATCTCTTCATTCTCTATATAATTACATGAGTTTAATACAAAATTTCACTACTTCTTCTTCAATTTTTATATTGAAGTAATTTATGATTACCTTTCCTATTCTTTGTTTCTTTATTTTCTGAAAATTTAGAGCTCTATTTTTGTTTTGAATAAATTATAAAGATGTAGTTATATAAGTTTATTATGACATGACCAAATAATTAGTTGTATGTTTTGAAATATAAACAAACTTAGTTGTAGTGAATCATTGCATTGATAATGTATTACCAAATTATTTATTGGTGAAATTTTACTATACCCTGAGAAATTAATATAGTGGATCAAAATCATTACTAAAATGTAAAAAATGCATATAAAAATAATAAATTAAAACTTATGTAGTTGTATTTTGTGATAGTTTTATGTTATATGACATTAACTGCCTTAGTAGATTATTATAGATTAAATATTAAATTAAACAATTTTGTAATTCAGTGACAAAAAAAATATTAGTAATTTTATGTTTTAATAATTAAGTGATGAGCTGACACAATAAGAAGAGAGTTCATTTTAAAATGACGTGTTGAGAATTCAGACATGCTTTCAATTCGAGAAAGAGAGGTGGGAGGTTTCCATCTTGTGTTTTTGGTGAGATTTTGAGAGAGTAAATTTGTAATGAATGGCAATGGTCATTTGGAATGACCAAATAATCTATTTATAAGAAAAAAGAAGAAGTTATATTAGTATGAAATTAAGACAATACATCAAATATGTCATTACTCTTAGTAATTAATTTGTGTTTTAAATAAGATTAAATTTATTGTCTAACTTGGGTATATAAGGAGACCTTAACATATCTATAAACAAAATTGTGTGTATCAAATAAATTAGTAAGAGTAATTACATGAATAACATATTTCTTGTTTATACCTTATGTTACAGCGTTTTTGTGAGTACTGATTTTATTTTATGTATTGTTAATGGTTTCAGCAAATGCTTTAACACATGTATAATGTATTTCTTTTGACTTTTTTTTAGATATAATTTCATTTATTATTATTCTTTTCTATTAAAGTATAGTAACTATTAGCCTTCTATATTTATAATAATTTAGATAATTTTTTTAAAATATGATATTTGTATTAAAAAATTCTAAATTCACTAACTTATTGAAGTTAAAAAAATTCATTAACTTATTTGTTTTAATTATCCACTATATATTGTTTAGTTTCTTAGGGCTATGATATTCATTTTAACCTAGGAATGAATTCTATAACATATATTTTTTGTAACGTAGGTCTTTTGTATTTTTTTATCTATGAAATGAGTTAATAATTTTGTTTGTAATTAAGATGTATATTTATTTTGTATTTTTTGTGTACTTAAGATGTATATTTATTTTATATTTATGATTTTAAATTAAAATTTTAATTAAAATATGTGATGATATGGCTTCATGAGAAGATAGCACATTTAACTTTATATATATAGATTTATATTTGTGTTTTTATTTTTATGCTTATAAATAAATAATTATAAATAATAAAAATTAAAAATAGAAAGAGAATGAAATTCGCTGACCACCCGCTTTGTTGCATACGCTTAGCATTATCGTAAGCTCCAATGCATTTTCCCAATATTTTGTTGACGTAGTTGTAATGATTTTTGCAACAGTTGCCATCACACCGAGGATCAAATGAGCAGTGCTCATTACAGTAGTCAGCAATTTTGCCCCAATATGATTCACCTTTTTGATTTCTCGCAACAACCTTGTCCATCCCATATTTAATCCACCCACTCAATAGCACCAAATTTTGCTCAGTAGTCCATTTTGCACATTTTTGGCGAGCATGAGTTGAATCTTTTGCATTTGAAGTACTTTCATGAAAATCGCTCATACCACCAAGAGCCATTTGTGTAGAAAATTCAGGAAAATCAATTGGTCCAACATTGGAACAATTTCATTACCCGTTGAAGTAGAAGAAAAATCAGTTGTTTGAGATGGATATGACATCATAGATCCATAATATGGATGATAATTTGGAACATCGGATAGCATAAAAAAGTTTTGTGAAATACCATAGTTTGGTACGTTTTGGGGTTGGTTTGAATATTGATTATGAAGCTAATAATTGTTAGGGATTTGGTAGTTAAAAGGGTAATTAGAAAAATTTTGGGAGTTAAGGTTATTATTAGGATCCATTTTCCTTAAAAATAAACTGATAACAATATAGTAGAAAAGATGATTATTTTTGTGTGTCCGAATTGAGTGAAACTAGTATCTATTTATAGAGAATGAAATATAATGAATTTTGGTATAAAATTTTTAAAATTAAAATAAATAATTTTTAACATAATTGCTCTCAAATAATTGAGACAAACAAAAGTGTGAATTTGTGTAATATGCACAAAAACAAAACCAAAATATAACAAATGCCCATTACTTTTTTTTGTTAAGAAAATATCTATGACTCACTTGTGTAAATGACTAAAATGTCCTTCAAAACATGTGTCTGATTGATACCCGGTAACAGAAAGTATACCAGTAGCACATATGTTATCTGCGAATATATGTAGTACATGTTAAGACATTTATTAGTTTCTAACATAAAACATATCAAGTAACAAATATGTTACCCGCTAAGTTATATACCACATTTAATGTGTTGTCTCCGAGTTTGTTACCTTGTAAAACATACTGTACCAGGTAACGTATTTGTTATATGCTAACATTAGATGTAACAACCACTAATATATTTCATACACTGATAACATATTTAGTATCTGCTAACGTGTTTAGTACATGTTAACATATTTAGTATCTACTAACATATTTCTTACCCGGTAATACATTTCGTATATTGAAATCATATTTAGTATTGGGTAACATGAAGTATGCATGATTATTCATTTATTACCCAATAATTTATATGTTAGCAGGTAAACAATGTATTACACACATGGTCTAGGACCACATTTAGTACTTGTTCACAAATATGTTGCCGAGTAACATTACCTGTAAACGATAAACTATGAGGTAGACGGTACAAAGACATATATATTGATGTTAATACATTTAGTATCTGTGAGTTTTGGCCCTAAAAGTTTGATGAATTTGAAAATAAAATTCAAAAATCGATTAAGGATTCATGAATTCTTCAAGGGAGCCAATAAAGACAGGAAACGAACCAAAAAGGCCTACATAAATTGAACACCATTTTTCTTTTCTTTGAACAAAACCAAAAGTTTTAACAGAAATGGAAATCAAAATCGAAGAGGCACATCAGTGATTTTGGTAAAGGTGGATACGAAATCAGAATCCAGACTCTTAAGAAACATGATTTGTGTAAGTAGTGAGTAGTTTTAGTATTTGGGAAAGGAAACTCAAAGAGGTAAAAGTGTAATTAATATAAGAGTGAAAAATGACAACATGTGTAGAAGGGTAAGAGTTTGTGGTGTTAATTGTGTTAGGCTATTAATAATTGTTGTAGTAGTTGGTTTGTTGTCAATTAGTTATATAATGTTTAAGCATGTAGTAGCAGATAATGGACGAACCAGAGCTACCTGTCGAGATAGTTGATGATGGTCATGATTTGTGTGAATGTGTATGCAAAATACTTATAGGAGAGAGAGGTGAGTTGGTGGGCCTCTTGGTAAAGAAATATTTGGCATATAGCAAAACTTGGTGGGTCATATGGTTAAGTGATGCTTTAGACATTTCTCTCTGTCACAAGAGAAAGGTGAGTTGGTGGGTCCCATGTATAGATAATAAATTAAATTGAGTTTCATGTGTAGACACACAAATTTCTCAAGAAACACTTTACAATCTCATCAACGAAGAAGAACATGACACATGTCTTATCCATATATAATTACAAAACAAAAAATTCAGCCACTCACCATATGACACGTGGCGTTGTGTGACCAACAAAATTGAGTTTCACGTAGTTGAATCTTTTCAACACACTTTAATCCACCTCAGCTTTCACAAACTATTGCATTTTTCTTAAATTATTCAACAGTTGAAAAAAAGTTTCAACACCACTTTTTCAACACCATTGTAAGTAGTCTAATATGTAAAATTCAGAAAAACGAGTGTGGATTCGAATATAGGAATACTATAAATACCGGCCGGTCAGAATACTTCTCTTTTTCCCACTCTTCTCACGGTCTATCTCGTTCTCATATTTTATCGTTTCTATAAAACTTTAGCTAAGTGAGGAGAATGATGATGCTTGCTTTAAATATTGAGCTCGAACCACAATCACTATAATAACTTAATTTCAATTCTGTTAAATTTGTGTGATCCTCAAAGGTTCATGGCTAGGTTTCTTTTTTACAAACCAATAACTCGTTTTGCTTAAAATTACTGCTTATTTTCTTGAAATCGTTCAAAACTATTACGTGGTAACAAATTTTTGTTCTCTATCAGTAAAAAATTTGGTTCTCTCATAAAGTAAGAAAATAATCTTTTAGTGTGAATTATCTTTTGTGGCTTCTTCGGAGATGTTGAATTTGGGAGATGAGATCAATTCATGTATTGTTTGTTAGAATGAATGGATACTTTAAGCCTCAAACTTCATGTTTGAAAAAATATAAATTATTTTTGGTCTCATGAATTTTACTATTTGGCCTTTGAGACATATAGATTTAAGTTTTCCTAGCGATAACTCTTATATAGAACTTTCATACTTTGTAAGATGTTAAATTTGCATAAATTTTTGGGTATTTACTGATCAACCTACTACATTTCATTGTTAATAACATAAAGGTTCCTTTTATAGATTCAAGTATCATATAGAGGCGTAGAACCCGCAAGTAATCCTACGAACCAAGCTAAACATAACACTAATCAGACTGCTACCCCAAGTGCTTTTGCCCTTCAAAATAACTCTTATATCTGCATTCACTAGTGTGAGAAATTTTTCATTTTTTTTTCATTTCTGGTAATCGTAACATTCCTTTCCCCTATATATATATATATATAAGGAGTGAAGTTCATTCACATGTCTATAATTAGTATTGGAAAACAATTTGAATTATATATTCTCTCTGGGTAACTTGTTGAACAAACAACTAATGATATATTTGATTTTTAAAATTAATTTAAGTAAATCTTTTTCAATGATATAAAAATATATTTTCTTATTTTTACTAATTTTCAAGATTATCTTTTATATTGAACTCTAAAGCATTTATAAAACCTTCAACAAATATTTTATTCATTTATTTATTCATTTTTATTGTAACTAGGATTATACTCGCGTTATAACGCGAGATTCGATTGTTTTGATTGTTTTTTTAACTATGTTTGTTTAGGTTGTTAGACCCATGTTTATATTCTGGAATAGAAATTTTTGAGATGTTGTTTTAAAGGCCCAAAACCTAAACTGAAATCAAGCTGAATTAGAGGAACTGGACTTGACAAAATACCAAAATGAGTCATAAATCTATGTACTCAAAAATCTGAACTCAACCCTGAATCGGAACCAAATTAAGAACCAAATATTAGCTTTTTAGAGTTTTTCTATTATTATTATTTATTAATTTTGAATATTCATTAAAAGTACCAAAACCTGAACTTGATATATACAGCACCGAATCATATCCGAAAAATAAAAAAACCCGAATAAGTTTTAAATCAAAAGAACCGAAATACTGAATTAAAGGAACGGATCCGAGAAAATACCAAAAATGGGTCATACTCGGAAAACCGAATCCAAAACCGAACCAAAACCTAATCAAGAACCAAATTTGTACTAATAATTTTTTAAAAGATTGTTCTATTATATCTTTATTAGTTTTAAATGTTTATATAAAAATTTATAACCAAACCCACCATACTCCTATTTTTAGGGTAGTTATGAAATATATGTTAATTTTATCCTAAAGTTTATAATATGGCCAAAATGAAAGTGTCTATTCAAACCGGGTCTAGCACAAATGTACTAAATTCGAAATTCTGATTTAAAGAGAGAAGAAAGGGCAAGGACTCTTGAGAATTTAAAGAGAAGAAGTTGATTGCCAAATAGCAAAGAAGATTGTCGAGTAGAGTTATATTGCTTAATGAGTGTGTCAAAAAACCGATCCCTTGTTTGAAGGATCTGCTCCTCTATTTGTAGATTATAGAGGCGGTTAAGAAGTAGTTTGCAAAAAAAATAATATTACAGTTGTTTAGATATGATCTATCTAGAAGATCTTAGCTAGATTTTCTGAAATTTTCCATGTCGGAATAGGAAAATTTCTATTTTTTTGCTTGATGACGTGTCGTCCGACATCCTTCATGCTTAACGCACTTCCGAGAAGGAATTCTTTCGAGTTGACTGAAGATATCCGAGTTGACACTTCGATAATCTTGCCGAGTTCAAGACTTAATATTCGTCCATTGCTTCCCGTGGACCGAAGTAAGATCTCAGATCCACCTCCAACAATTGTCCCCTAGACTTAAAAAATTATAGCAGAATTTCCAAGTCGGAATCTCCCTTCTTCGGATCAAATGGAGAATCATGAGGAGTACGAAGAGGCTACGTACTTGCTATTCCGGGTGAGTTTATTTTGCCGAGTTTGGTTTTGTTGTTATGCTTAGCCTTTTCTGACTTTAACTTTAGCGAAGTCTCTGTAGTTTATCACTTTCTTGAATAGCATTTTGCTGGAGCGCGAGAGGTTCCGTGCCAATCCGGATGAAAATGTATGGAGTAATTTTAATCTCGCTGGCCGAGCCGGCCATACTTATCTCGAAGTGGTGGTGGCCATAGCCAGGCTTACCCCAGCTGAAGAAGAACTTGCTCATGTTAAAGACGAGGTTAGAATGGAACATGAAAACGTTCTAAGATTGGTGGAACAGAATGCGGCTTTGACAGAGTCGCTTAGCTGCATCGAATTGAACCAGAACATTGCCTTCAAGTCTACCGAGAAGGCCAATGACAAGATTCAAGGGCTTCAGACTAAGTTGGACTCCATAAAGGAGAATTCCTACTCCCGATTTCGTCAAGTTCTGAATAACGAGAAGAAAATCTTCCAAGATCTTCATGACCAACTTATTGAGCGCTTTAATCGAATTGTTGCTCGATTCAATGATTTGGATGTGAACTTAGAAGCCCAACTGTCTTATGCCCAATACCTTGGGTCAACCAATGTTCTCCAACTGCTTCCGGTCGAGGCATCGACATCCCTTCAGCAGTCATGGAATTGATGATTGCTAAGGCGAATAAGTTCAGGGAAATTGTCAATAGGGAGAACTTGACGGCGCTGCTTCCTGGAGACTTGTTTGTTCCGGTGTTCAAGATTGGCGAAGCTTCGCACAATAATAGTAAGACTAGGAAATTTTTTTTTTTCTTTGTCTGTACTTTGTAGCCAATTTCATCTCGGCTTTTTTCAGAGTCATCTCTTTGATTCTTGTAATCGACGTTTGACTTTCTTCATAGTCGTCTCTTTGATTATTGTAATTGATGCTTGTCTTGTATTATTTTTCTGCGTAATAAACATTCTTATTATTTTATAAATACAGTATGATATTCAAATTTCTTTACGACTTCAAAATCTGAAATCAAGAACTCGTCAAAAGATTGACTCGTAATTTTGTATAATATCTAGACAAATGTGAAGTTTAATCCTCGAGATCCTTTCTTGTTTTTGCGCGTTTAGCTAATTTTCTCCCTAAGTTTGAGAGTTCGATCCCGTTTGTTAGGAAGAGTACCTTTGTTGTTTGGCCCTTAAAACTGAGATTTTAATACTCAGTTTAAGTTTTTGAATAAGAATTTTGATCTTGGAAATGATCTTCGTATAGATGTTGTTTTTATTCTTGTCGAGAATTTTTTTCTCGATTGTCTGTACAAAGCTATGCTTTGTTTTGTCAAGAATTTAATCTCGTAAATCTGTTTGAAACTATATTTTGTCTTCATCGAGGATTCAAACTTGGTAAATCTGTACAAAGCTATGTTTTGTGTTTGTCGAGAATTTGATTTCAGAAATCTGTACGAAAATATGTTTCGTCTTCATCGAGGATTCAACCTCTGTAAATCTGTACAAAACTATGCTTTGTCTTTGCCGTGAATTTAATCTTGTAAATCTGTATGAAATTATGTTGTGTCTTCATCGAGAATTCAACCTCGGTAATTCTGTACAAAGCTATGTTTTGTCTTTGCAGAGATTTAATCTCGTAAATCTGTACGAAACTATGTTCCGTCTTCATCGAGGATTCAACCTCGGTAAATTTGTACAAAGCTATGCTTTGTCTTTGCAAGAACGAATCCCATCTTTCTGTACGAAACTATGTTTCGTCTTCATTGAATATTCAACCACGGTAAATCTTTACAAAGCTATGCTTTGTCTTTGCGAGAATGAATCTTGTCTTTCTGTACGAAACTATATTTTTGTCGTTTGCGAGAATTTAGTCTCGACGTTCATGAGTTAGGGTGTAACCCTTTATTATCCCTTTTTTTTTGCCGAACCCGAGATGGTGACTTATAAAAGTTTTATTTAGTTTTTGCTGCACCCGAAGGTTACCTACGTACCCCGAAGGGATCAAACCAAGACATAGTTTTGATTACATAATTAAGTAGATAGAGATGCATCAAGTAATGCATCTAGGTCGCCAAGTTGGTGCGTCTTCAGTAGTAGTACCACTTTGAATTGATGGAGTTCCAACTTCGTGGAACCATCTCTCTTTCCATAGTTGCGATCTCGTAAACTCTGGGTTTTATGGCTTTGCAAATGATGTACGACCCTTCCTAGTTGGTGCCGAGTTTTTCCGCATTTAGCTCAATCGTGTTCTCGAAAACTTTTTGGAATACCAGATTTCCTACTGTGAAGTGCCGTCCACAAACCTTCTTGTTGTAGTATTTCGCGGCTTGTTGTTGATAGTTCTGCACTCTAAGAAGTGCTTCGTGTCGTTCTTCTTCCAAGTCTTTAATACTAGCTACCATTGCTTTGTTGTTTGAACTTTCGTTTTTAGGAAAACGTTCTCGATGCAAAGTTGGAACCGTTGCTTCTACTTGTGCCATTGCTTCCATTCCGTGAAAGAAGGAAAATAGAGTTTGTCCTGTAGAGCATCTCGGTGTTGTCCGATGTGACCACAATACACCATCCAACTCGGTAGCCCAATTCCCTTTCTTGTCCGTAAGTCTTTTCTTGATTCCATCTAGTATCTGCTTGTTTGTCACCTCTGCTTGTCCGTTTCCTTACCGGTTTCATGGAGTCGATTTACTTACTCGGATGTTCCATCGAGAGAAAAAGTTAGTAAACTTTGCCGAGATGAATTGAGATCCGTTGGCAGTCACAATCTCATAAGGTAGCCATGTCGGCAGATGATGTTCTTCCACACGAACTTGACTACGTCTCTATCTTGACCAACAACATCTAAGATAAGAAAAAAAAAAGTTAGTATCTACAATACAAAACATTAACTAAAAACTTAATATCATGAAGTTTTTAAATAACCACTACAGTATGAAAAAATTACCGGCCAAAATATTAGAATAATATTGTCTAGTAAAAATATCATTGTAAAATACCAGTGAGATGAACTGGTCATCTAAATTAAATTCACATGATGCAACTGTAGTCACATATTTAAAATATAACTTGTAAGCAATGTTTGAAGCTTTAGATTGACTGTTGTCTTTGATCACTATGAAATTTTGAATATCTTTCCAACCATATGTAGAAATAGCTTTCTTGAATTTCATAGTCGAATACTCATACCTTGCAATTACTTTCGTACCCTAAACAAATTTTAAAGTAGCACTTATAAAATATATATTGTAAAAAAAAACATGAAAAATATAAATAGTGAAAAACAAAAAAACACCAAAAAGACAAATACCAAAAACAAAAAAATTACAGCCTCATCCGCAAGAATAAGGTGTATCAGATTACAAAAAAATTTTCCAGGATTTTTTCATGAATGTAAAACTTTACAATGGATCGTCCATGTAGTTTTGAAAGGTGTTAAGTTTTTAAAAGGGTGAAATCTTCAATAGATTACATGAAAGCTAGTGGCTTTGGCTGAATCAATTATAAACGTCATGTTCAAGTTTACAATTTATTTGAACTATTTTTTTTTAAATTTGTACTATATATGTAAATTTTTAGCATATATAAATTTTTAAATAGAAATTTTTCCGATTCATCCAAATATATAAATAAATATATATTATAAATAGATAAAAAAGAAACAAAAAATATAGAAATTATTGATCAAAATACAAATAAACATACAGATTAAAAAAAACAAAACAAAAGTACAAACATATTCATATTATTTTCCCGAAGGGGTAACTAATGTCCTTGTTCCACTTCAGTTACCTGTAGGATATAATAAAAATAAATATTTATTAAAACAAAAAATAGAAATACAAACTGTATAATTAAGTAATGCACCTTGATCCACAATAGAGTTCCATTAATTGTTAGGAGAAGGATAGTCTATCTCGCTTTGGTCGAGATCAAATATGATAACTTTAAAACATGAATTCCCTTTGTACGCAAAAAGAAGAAGGTAACCTAAAGTGATGGAATGAGTTTCTACAAACTGGGTCCAACCACCATCAAACCAGATCTCATCACCAATATGCTTGACTCCGATAAGAGTCGTGAATCTAGATGGAGTTTCAAAGGTTACCTGACCGCCTAATTCAGGAGATAATCGAACATATTTACGGAGACTAAATGTGAGCATGAAATAACATCAATTATAAACAAAATAAGTAGTTCATGAATAAATAAGTGACTATAAGATAAGTGAACAAAACAATAACAATAAAAGGACAAGAGAAAATAAGATTACCATAGCCTCAATTTCGAGGGTATCCTCCATAATATATTTAGCAAAACTCGTAGTAGATGATATGAACAGCAACTTGAGACTCTAACCATGTTGTTCTTGCTTGAGTTCGAGATTTATCAAGAGAGCTTATAAAAAATGAAAAAGTATGATGAGAGTTAAAGTATAAAAATTACAAATGATTCATAAACTTGAGCAAAAGTAATATTGTGAGACAGTTTGAAAAGGCGTAAGATTTCAAAACACTTTTGGGATTCCAATTAAAATTTTTATGAAAAATATGTCACTTTATTAAATTGTTTTACATACAATCAACAACATTGGACCTGATTGGGCTAAAGAGAATATCCAACCCACTTTTCTTTGACACCAAAATGACAAAGAAGAAGTAAACTCCAAAAAATATGAATTTTTTTATTAAATAAATTTGGGACGAAAAAGAATATAATAATTCTTATCCGTTATCAAAGAAAAATTGTGAGTAACCCTTTGAGATTTTCAAAAAATATATTTAAGATTCAAAGTTTTGTCGGGTTTTCTATATAAACTTTCACACCAAAGTGTAAAACCTATTAATTTTTTATTTGATAATCCAATAAATTAGTTTTGGCTGGGTTATAAATTTCTTTTATTGATACTCGTTTTAGAGAAGGTAAATTAAGAAGAAAACAATGTTGATATTGGAGAGAATAATCACGATTAACTATGTCACAATAATATAACTAACATGTCTAAAAATGTATAGCAATAAAAATAACAACAAATCAATATAGATGGGATTTCGAAATAAAGTGGATATTTTTCCCTTCTGCTTACAATATATAATAGTATCTCATCATAAATCTGATAAATATTTAATAGTAAATTAGCGACTAAAACAAACTTACTTTAATAAACAAAAGAGAAAATAACAAACAAAAACATAATATCAATTATAAAATATCGGACAGGCATTGGCTAATTTGCTCAATAGTATTTTGTAATCCGAATAATTAAAATTTTGCGTCCGCATTTTTGAGGATCGATTCGATGAAAAGAACAAAAATATATTAGCACAATAAGGAAAAATACAACCAAACATAAAAATGGTTTTTTAATAAATTATAGAACATTAGAAAAATATAATATAAGGAATCATAATAAAAAACATAAATTATCTATATACCTATTAATCAAATATTTAGTATCATGAGGTAAAGTATATGTAAAAATCTGACTTCGATCATAACAATCCATCATCATGATTCTTTCTGAGAATTAATATTTCAAAAATTATATCAGTATCAATCAAATAATTTTATATTAATAAATATTTAATAACAAAAATGATACCTGAAAACATATGAATTTTTGCAAATCGAATCGAGCACATAACTATATTACCAACTGAATTGGCAAGTGCATCAATCAAAGAATCAACATACTTGCCCCACAATGTACATGGTAAAAGGACATTGCTAAACCGAAAGACATAAGACCTTATTAGATATAATAAACAGATAAAAAAAAACAGCACAGTAAAAACTCTAAAGAGATTGTGAAACATATACCTGTAATCGATGAGATGGAACTGAATTTGCTTCACAGGATTGCCATTGATTATGTGAGTTGCTATGTCAACAATGTTAACAACTTGCCCAAATACATCTGAAAAAATTAAAAGGCAAAGGAAAAATTGAATCTTAACATTAAATTAGTAAATATGATAGCAAGAGTTAAAACAACATTGAAATAGGAAATTCCGAGCATATATAACTTGAGAAAATATATTTTTATAAAAAAATTCATACCAAAATGGACAGCAACATGAAAATAAACCTGACCTGTCAAAATATTGGTATCGTAATGTCCATTGATAACACCTCCAAATGTAGCTAATGAGATGAAATTATAATCCATAACAGGATCACACGGAGTGATAGATGATATGGTGGTAAAGACAATTTTAAAAGAAGTCTTGAAATCATTAATATCTTTAGAGAAATTAAAAATATAGATAATATACCCTTCGCCAACCTTTAGAGACTTCTCAAAATTTTTGACGCTTTCGTTTTTAATAGTAGCACAAATTTTTGTACCACAAACAACGAAAAAAGAATATCAATGTCTCATAAAATATCTGAATAACAGATTCCCTTTAAACGTGAAAAATACGCAAACTCGCATTGTTATCAGTCATAATCATCAAAATCATTTTACCGGTAAATCTGTTATTTTGTAACCATAAGTGCAGGATCTTGCATCTGATTTTCAAAGTGCCGCTAAAGTTCGATTGAATGTCTTCAAAAAGGGTAAAATGATCCAGTTATTCAAGGGTAGAATACATGATGAACCTGAGAAAATTAGGAAAAACAAACAATCAGATAAATGTTGGCGAGTACAATGAAAAAAGACGGATGTGACAACAATATTATATAGTAAAGCTAAGTTATAGACCTAACAAAACTCAAAATAATAAAAACAAAAAGCAAGCAAAGGAAGAAAATAGAAGAGGCGAGGTAAAGATGAATGGAAAAAAATAAAACGCAATTAAGGTATTATATAGGAAGGCTTAGATTCTCATAAAACCTAGTAGTAGAGATAAGACCGAATCATAGCAAAATATTTTATTAATTCGAAGTTCATTATTTTTAGGGCTGGTTAAGTGATAACAAGGTTCTGCAACATTTCCTGTGTTATCAAGTCCTCGTAGTACTTGAGGTATCGAACCAAATAAGCGTGTTGCTAGCACTAAGGGTATTCTTAGGCTATCTAATTCAAGCACAATCTAATCAAAGCTAGAAGATTCAAGCAGACAAAACAGAGTAGGCTGGAAACAGAGCATGAAACATAAAAACAGAGCAATGGAAAGGAAAACAGAGCAACAACTACAATCGAAATGCAAGTGATTAAGCTAAGTTATAAACGAACCGAGGAGGGGTCTTGAGGAGTAAGGGCCATTGATCTCAGCAGTCCTAGTGACTAAGCACCTATCCAACAACCTAATGGATGATCTCTAAGCCATAGATAACAACAGCAATCAGAATCACTCTCATGAATTGTAACCTTTTCTTAGCTACAATCAAAGCCATTCTCATGGTGACTGCTGCAGCAAGGAAAACATTAAGGACTATCTATCTAGCCTAACTAGCCCCCAAGCATCTAATCTCTTAGGCAAAAGGACCAAATTCCAACTCTAGGTTCTATCTAGCATTTCTACAAACACCTTGTGAGCACAAATGCATGAGATCAGGTTTCAAATGGCCAAAATGAAATAAGCATGAGGAGCACCTAGAATGGAGAGATCTAGCATGAACAACCTTGGATAAGCAATCAGAACACTAAATCTACCAAGATTTAACCCATCTCCTCAATTCCCCCAAGCAATCTACTCAAGGATAATGAATGTAAGCTTAAACCCAGAAAATGAAATGGAAAACATGA
>OVAX01001733.1:0-39560 GCA_900406405.1 Lepidium africanum | reverse complement strand
TATTATAAATACAAATTTTATTTTTAATATTTGTAAATTTTGTTTTCTTAAATTTTTATATATAAATTTTTTTTTTATTTTAGTAATTATATTTTATACAATTTTATTTTTATTATTTTAAAATTTAAATTTTTTTAATTTAAACTATTTTTAATTAATTAGTTTTTTGGTCGCTAGTCTTGTTCGTTTGCTGATCGCTGGACCGGCCACTGAACCAGCAACCACCAAACAAACAAATTTTGGTCACGGTTGCTGATCGCGATCGCCAACGACCAGCACACGAACATGGTCTATATGTTCGAATATATTAAAGGATTAAACATAGCAATTAATAAGGGATCAAGATCTTAGTCCTCACTTCTTGCTGTGATCATCACTCTTACAGGGTTCCATATCTTCTTTCAGTTTCTGAGCCCACTATATTATGATGGCCAATATATTATTTTTGGAGGTTTAAAAATATTAGAGTAATTGATTAGTTAATAATTTGTTTGTTAATTAGGCATGTAGTTAATTAGTTTGATTTTTTTAACTATGTGAAGTGTCAATCCATCTTCTACTTTTGTGGGTCTATTGGCTTAAGTTGAGTGGACCTCATTCTTGGTTCAACCCATTAAGAATCATTGAGCTCAAGCCAACATTCAAAAGAAGATGAACCGGTTTTGTAGCTTATTAAGCTCCTGTTACACAATTATAAAATATGTTAGAATTGATCAATCATTTTTTCCTGTGGAGTTTGATCGAATCATTTGTAAAAACTAGAGAGAATATAGTGGATTCCAGGTTCATCACCTAAAGAGTGACATGCCCGAGTTTACGGGGAACTCTATAATTGCCTTATGTCTTCTTCTTCTCAGTTATCGTATTCTTTTTCTCTTGATTCAAATGTGAAGTTGTCAAATCAGCTCTATTCATAAAGACCAATCATCAATTGAGCAAAATAATCTGCAAAGAATAATCCACAAATGGTATCAGAGCCCAAGGCTCAAAGATCAAAGTGAAAGAAGATCTGGACTACCTTGAATATCGTCGTAGTGAAGACATACAGAGAAAGAGAATCCACCTAATGGAAATAAGATCTTACTTGGAGAATCTCCTCTTGGAGAACAAGTTTAAAGCATCGCAGCTTGAAGAAGTGTTGTTCCTCGCAAAACAACATTAAAAGATCGAAGTCAATAATCAGATTCAAGAAACATAATTAGATTCGCAATTGAATAAGTCTTTTAAAATCTCTACTCTTGTTGATTTACATTAACAACTTAAAGTGTTCAAGATTCATTTTGTTTCAAGATGTTCTTAAAATTTGATTTGATAATTCTGCAAGTTATCATCTCAAACTCCTAAAGAAAACATAATGGAAGCAACACTAGGGAAATTTGAGGTAGAAAAAGTTCAATGGGAAATGTAGTTTTGATCTTTGGAAGTATCGAGTCTTGGGCAGTTTGAGATTCATGGGTTGATATCAGTCATTGAAGATCCACCACAAAGTTTTGAATTAACAGAATAATCAATGGATTCAGATAAAGATAGCAAAGGAGAACTGAAGACTACTAATCCTAATTGGGCTATGAAAGATAAGAGAGCAAGGAATTTTCTCGGGAAATGTATTACAGATGTGATACTACAAAAGATTATGCATGAACCATAAGCTCATGGTCAATGGAAGGCACTTGAAAGAGACAATCAAACAAGGACTCTTCCAAATAAGATTTATCTTAAGAAAAAATTCTCTTGCTTCAAGATGAAGGAAGATAAAACTATTGAAAAGAATGTTATAGACAATTTTTATATACAACTTTTCTAAAAACATATGGATCAATTTTCTAAGGAAAAAAAGTGATGCATTTGAAGCATTCTTAGATTAGAAGACCCTAGTAGAAAATCAAACTGGAAAGAAGATTAAGTGTCTAGGAACTGACAATGGACTAGAGCATTGCAATCTACAGTTTGATAACATGTGTAAAGCTTCAGGGATCAAGAGGCATATAACTTGTGCAAATACCCTCATCAAAATGGAGTTTTAGAGAGGATAAACATAACTATAAGGGAGAAAGTCATAAGCATGTTATCAGATTCAGGTTAAACTGAGAAGCCTTGGGCAAAGGCAACTAATACAAAATTTTATCTAATAAATAGATCTCCATCAGCCTTAATAGATTTCAAGATTTAGGAAGAAGTGGTTTAAATCTAAGCCGGCTTACAATTACTTAAGGGTATTTAGTTGCATTTCTTATGATCACTCAGTTCATGACAAGATTCAATCCAAGAGCTATAAACAAAGTATTCTTGGGATATGATTCAGAGGCTAAAGGGTATCGTGTGTGGTTAATAAAAGAAATAAAGCTTTTAATCACCAGACGTGTGATCATCAATGAAGAAAAGTTGTATAAAGATTATTGTATGGAAACTATATCTGATTAAAAAAGGAATCATAATGCATATAATAAGGCTAAGAAGCATGTGACATTCAAAACAAAAATTCAAGAGATTTTGGGTGACAATTCTCAAAGTGAAAGGGTTGCAGAATCAGGTGGAGAGAGTTCAGGTTTTGTTTCAGAAAGTGACAGTAAATTTGATGGTCAGGTTGTTTCAGATACAGAAGAAGATAGAGGAAGATTCAATGGATAGAGAAGGTTCAGATAGTGTTACGGAAACAGCTCAAAGCAAGGACATAAGCGACTACTTACTTATAAGGGACATGTAGAGAAGAGATATCAAACCACCATCAAAATATGAAGACACAAACTTTGTAGCCTATGCACTATCTTGTACAAATGAGATGAATATTAATGGACCTAAGTCATTCTCAGCTCTAAGTAGTAAAGATAAAAGGAAGTGGTTATCATCATTAGCTGATGAAATATACTCATTAATTCGTAATCATACTTGGGATTTGGTGGATAAGCCTAAGTCATAGAAAATTTGGGTGCAAATGGATATTCAAGTTAAAACCTGGGATACCAGAAGTTGAAAAAATCAAGACATAAAAGTAGGTTGGTAGCTAAAGGGTATGCACAAACAGAAGGGATTAACTATAATGAAGTATTTGCACCGGTGGTAAAACATGTTTCAATAATGCTACTATTTTACAATAGTCAATTTTGCTATGAAACTTGAACAGATGGATGTCAAAACGACATTTCTACATGAAATTTTTCAAGAAAAGTATATGAGTCGACCAGAAGGTTATAAGGTCAAGGAAAGGAGAGAAAGTCTACTTACTCATAAAACCATTGTATTGACTGAAAAAAATCTCCAAGATAGTGGAATCAAAAGTTTGATAATTTTATTTTAAACTAGGTTTTCATTAAGATTCAATGTGGTCTTTGTGTTTACATTGAAGATCACTAGGTGAACATTGAAGATCACTAGGTGAAAAGGTATTCCTACATCATAACCTTCAATTGATGATATGCTAATTCTTTCAGTTGATATGGGACAAATTATCAAATTGAAGTAAGATTTAAGTAAAGAGATTAAGATAAAGGATTGAGTCAAGCAGTGAAGATCCTAGATATGGATATAATCAGAGATAGCACTAAAATCACTTGAGTTCTTTCTCAAAGCAATTATATCAATCATATACTAAAGATCTTTGGTATGAGTAATGTAGATTAGTTCAGGCTTCATTAGGTTCACATTTTAAACTTTAGAAACTGACTTCAAAATAAGAAAAGAAGCAAGAAAATAAAATGGAGAACATACTGTATGCAGTACTATTGGTAGCCTTCATGTATGCAATAATTAGCTACCGGCCATACCTTGCATACGCAGTAGGAATTATTAGTAGCTATATGGCAAAACCAGGAAAATATCATTGGTTAGCTGTTCAATGGATAATGTGATATGTAATTGATAAAGACTTCAAATTTAACATTCAAAAAGCATACAAAGTTTAAAGTCAAAGGCTACTGTGATTGATATGTATGATTTTTAGCATGTTCTAGGAGTTTCGTTTAGCCATTTTCTGCATACAATATATAATGCATTCTCATCATTGTAGAGTCCAATTAGCTTCATGCATTTGTATTAGCACGTACATTGCACTCGAGGAGATTTAAGGTACTAGAGGCACAAAAACGTAGCGTTCAAAACAAGCGAAGACTAAGGGATGTAATGAGCAGCACTTGGAGTCAGATTGAAGATGGGGATTGTTAGATATTGAACCAACATCAGACGTGCACTCGAGTGGCGGATCGAGCCTAGAAACACTCGAGCCTACGGTCGAGTTTTGGAGACACACGTGATGCTGTTCGAGTTGCAGATCGAGTGTATTGTGTGCTGGGCTACAAACTTTAAACTCATGGGCCTTTTTCAACGTTGGGCCAAACTGAGGCTAATTCCCACTACACGCTAGACTACTGCTAATGGGCCAAATCAATCTAGGGGTTTACCAGACTTAGTATAAATATTTGCATTTGTTGCCAAAAACAGATTATACTAGTTTTTGCTTCTTTTGTGCAAGCACCATTTTCTTTGTAATCCCGAGGCACCAAACCTTTTGATGATGATTCTTATGCAATTTTTGTTTTAGTTTAATCTTGCTCTTAATTGGAATTTGAGTTCATTATTCATGTCACTTGTAGTGATTTTCGTTGCTGTTGTTTATTTTATGAATTCTGAGTAGTTTACTTAGGGCTCTTGAGGATGTGTTTGGTTGGCGTGGATCTTAGGTTTTCTAGGTCACTTGAGGTTAGGATTGCTTAGATTTCATCTGATTTGGTGCTGTTAACGCTTGTTTCATTCTGATCAACTGAAGCTTGTTCTCTGACGTTCTAGCACTTGATAAGTGTTTGGTAGAATGTCTGACCGAATCAACTTCAGAGATTCACACTCTTAGCTCGATAGATTGAATGTCTGAGGTGTGAATCGGCTACAAGTGAGTTGATTGTTCATGCCGGTTAGGTTATCAAACACTTATGGCGATAGGGTCTGTTAATAGCTTGATCGAGTTTGTTTGCCACGAGAGTGGATTCAATGCCTTATGTTCTTGCTGCCTAGAGATTAGCTCTATTGAGTGTTATCAAGCGCCTAGTTGATCTAAGTGATATGCTGATCCATGATACCTATTTCTCAGGAACCTGTTTTCTCACCTTGCGCTTATTTCACCTACTGTTTTATTTTGCTATTGCTCTATTTTTACTGCTTGCACTGTTTATCTGTTCACTCTGCTTAATTTTGATGCTTTATTTAGTTTATACTCATTTCATTTAGGTTGCTAGACAAAAAAATATTCACCCTGATTGGCTTGGATTAAAGTACTTAGCTGTATCCAGAGTGCTAGTTACACTCCCAATGGTTTGACACCTATTATACTACATCAACACCTTAGTGTAATAGGATTTGATAGCATAATCCTGTTATCAAATTGGTGCCGTTGCCAAATGGGTTTCCACTAGCTACATTTAGGATTGTTAACTTTCTGAGCCCAAGTTCTTTTTGTTTCTAATTAATTACTCACATATAGTTTTGTCTTTGGCGTTCTGTCTCAGGTGATTTCAACCTTCAGTAAGTCAGCTTGACCCTACTGCTCGAGTTGAGTTCACTCATTGTATGCAGACACATTCACAGGGGAATCAGAACTTTCTTAGGCCTCTTGACAATATTGGTCAGCTTCGACGCGAGTTGAGAGCACAAAGAAACCGCCTCCCCTGTGCACAAAAGGACCCAGATGAAATGGATCCGCACACAACCTCGAACACAAACCAACTCCCTGTGTATAGACCTCAATAGAGGATGCCACGAACAATTGGAGCTGGAGATGCACCCAGCACCCACACATAGAAACATGGGATCGTCCCTCCAGCTATCCTGAACAATAATTTTGAGATTAAGAGCAGTCTCATCTCCATGATCCAGAACAAGTAGTTCCACGGACTACTTTTTGAAGACCCACTCGATCACCTAGACGAGTTCGAGCGTATTTGTGGATTGCAAAGGCTCAATGGAATGAGTGAGGATGCTTTCAAGCTCTGGTTTTTCCCATTCTTTCTTGTGGACAAAGTACACATCTGGGAGAAGCATCTTCCGCGTGGCTCTATCACTTCCTAGGGCGATTGCAAGATAGCCTTCCTTGCTAAATTCTTCTCCAACTCTCGAACTGCAAAGCTGAGGAGTCATATCTCAGGATTTGTGCAGTAGACTTCCGAAACTTTTGCTGAAGCATGGAAGAGGTACAAAACTTATCAATCGTAGTGCCCTCACCATGGATACCCCACCGAGACTCTACTCAACACCTTCTATAGAGGTGTTCTCCCTCGGTACAGAATGCTCTTGGACACAGCGAGCCATGGAAACTTCCTCAAGTAAGATATTGATGATGGTTGGGACTTAATGGAAAACCTTGCTCAAGCAGATGGTCAATACCATGAAGATTTTGACAGGACTATAAGTGGGATAATCGACTCAGATTCTGTCAGTAGGAAAGAGGTCAAGCCGCTGAATGAGAAACTCGACAAGCTGCTTGTTGTACAGCAAAAACACGTCCACTTCGTGAGTCAAGATGAGCAAGTTCAGGAAGAAGAGGATGATTAGGTTGCAGAGATAAGCTTCGTGTAGAATCAGGGAGGAGGTTACAAGCAATACAACAACTACAAGCAGCACCCAAACCTCTCATACAGGAACACCAATGTTGCTAACCCCAAAGACCAGGTCTATCCACCACAACCCCAACATGCTCATACCAAGGCTTTTGTTCCTAAGCAGCAATACCGTCAGAGTTTTCAACCAGCTCCAACCGTGCCACCCGGGTATGAAGCTCAAACTCAACCACCTACTCAACAAACTCCACAGCTTATGGATTTACTTCAACAGATTCTTAAGGGTTAGAAGTCTACTGCTACTGAGTTGACACAAAAGTTTGCAGAGGTTCACACAAAATAGATGCTTCTAATAATGATCTGAACTGCAAGTTTCAGACGTTGAATGCAAGACTTCAGTACATTGAGAGTCAGCAAGCTTCCTCTTCTACTATGAAGACGCCTAGACAACTCCCTAGAAAAGCAATTCAGAACCCCAAATAATATCATACTAATGCCATCACTCTCAGGAGTGGATGTGAGTTGCTGATTCGAGCAGAGAATGCTAAAGATAGTGAAGACAGTAAAACTCATAAAGGGGAGGATAGCCTAATCAAGGATGAGGCTAAAAATCAACTCTAGAGGTTCAACTCGACCAGCATACTCGAGTTAAAGATAGTCAAGTGCAACCTTCTGTGGAGAAAATTTTGCCTAAAGCCACGCCTGATGTACAACTCGACCAAGTCACACCTCCTGATGCCTAAAAAAAGTCAACCCCACTCGAGACGCTGAAACCATTTGTTCCCCCACCATGTAAACCACAGTTGCCTTTCCCCTAGAGGTTTAAGAAGGATGTTGCTGAGAAGTACAAAGCTTTTTTTGATAAGCAAATCCAAGACATTGAGCTCAAGGTTCTTATATTGGATGCTTTTATATTGATGCCTCCATATCAAAAGTTCTTTAAAGATGCAGTAAAGAAGAGAACAAAAGAGGTTAAAGGTATGGTGGTGCTCACACACAAGATCAGTGCTATCATCCAAAGAAAGATTGTTCCAAAGAAGCTTAGTGACCCTGGTACCTTTACAATTCCCTGTGCACTTGGACCTTTATCCTTCAATAAGTGCATATGTGATCTTGGTGCCTCGATAAGACTCATGCCACTTTCAGTTGCAAAGAGATTAGGCTTCAGCGACTACAAATCCTACAAGATATCCTTGGTTTTAGCAGATAGGTTAGTAAGGATCCCGCATGGTATATTAGAAGATCTTCCATGGTGTGTAGATCGATGTAAAGAATTGAACAATTGAGTTGAATTTGGGGTAGAACCTTAAGATGAAGTTCAACATCAATGATGTGATGAAGAAGCCAACCATTGAGGGTCAAGTGTTCTTGATTCATGAATTGGATGCTCTTACTGATGAGTTATTGGAGGAGTTAGCAGTGGAAGATAAACTATAACTCGCTTTGACAAAGCCAACTGAAGAAGGGTACTTATGTCTGGAAGCTGAGTGTTATGGAAAAATCCTAGATTCTCACAGGACAGTTAGGAGCTCGGTTGTGATTGAAGAATTGGATGAGACGTGTTCTGAGGGTAAAGTAGTGAGCCTACACTCGACTATATCCATCCCAGTATCGATCCCTAGACTCAAGCTGCAAGTGCTCGAATGCACTACTCTTGTAGTCACTGATGATTGGTCTGAGCTCAAGGCACCCAAAGTGGAAATGAAACCACTTCCTGCAGGGCTAAGGTATGCTTTTCTGGGCCCTAATTCTACTTATCCAGTAATTGTCAATGATGCTTTGAGTGATGAAAAATGGAGCATGCTATTGACTGAACTAAAAAAGTTTTGAAAAGCTATTGGGTACACTCGTAATGATATTAGAGGAATATCCTCTAGTTTTTGCACCAATAGGATACACTTGGAGGATGAATCTCATTATAGCATAGAGCCCTAGAGGAGAATGAACCATAACCTTAAGGAGGTAGTGAAAAAGGAAATACTTAAGTTATTATATGTCGATGTGATTTATCTGATTTCTTATAGCAAATGGGTTTCACCTGTGCATTATGTTCCTAAGAAAATGGGTATTACTGTGGTTAGAAATGATAAGAATGAGTTGATACTTTCTAGAACTATAACAGGACATTGGATGTGTATTGACTATAGGAGACTCAATTCCTCAACTAGGAAGAATCACTTTCCCTTGCCTTTTATTGACCAAATGGTTGAGAGGTTGTCAAGCAGAATGCATTATTGTATCCTTGACGAATATAGTAGATTCTTTCAGATCCCTATACATCTGAATGATCAGGAAAATACTACCTTTACTTACCCTTATGGCACATTTTCTTATAGATAAATGCCTTTTGGTTTTTGTAATGCCCTTGCTACTTTCCAACGCTGCATGACATTTATATTTTCATATCTGATTGAGGAGATGGTTGAAGTCTTCATGGAAGATTTCTCAGTCTATGGCTTTTCCTTCTCCTCTTGTTTGTCAAATTTGTGCAGGGTACTCAGCAGATGCGTGGAGACAAACCTGGTGCTAAATTGGGAAAAATGTCATTTCATGGTTCAAGAAGGGATAATACTGGGCACAAGATTTCTGAAAGGGGTATTGAGGTCGATCAGGCAAAGATTGAAGTCATGGTTCAGCTGTAGCCTCCTAAGACAATGAAGGATGTTCGAAGTTTTTTGGGTCATGTTGGGTATAATAGGAGGTTTATTAAAGACTTCTCCAAAATTTACAAGGCCACTGACATGCTTACTATGTAAAGAGGTCGAGTTCAACTTTGACTCTGAATGTCTTGAGGGGTTTCTAAAGATCAAAGAAGCCTTGGTGTCTGCACCAATAGTCCAAGCTCCATACTAAACTCTCCCATTTGAGATTATGTGCAATGCTAGTGATTTTGCTGTGGGAGCAGTTTTAGGCCAGAGGAAAGATAAAAAGTTGAATATGATCTATTACGCCAACATAATGCTTGATGACGCCCAAGTCAAATATGCAACTACAGAAAAAAAAAGCTTCTTGTTGTGGTTTTTGCATTTGAGAAGTTTAGATCATATATGGTTGGGTCCAAGGTGATTGTGAATACTGATCACGCAGCTTTGAAGTACCTAATGAAGAAAAATGATGCAAAGCCCAGACTACTTAGATGGATACTAGTGCTTCAAGAATTTGACATGGCAGTAGTGGACAAACCTAGAGTAAAGAATGGAGTGGTAGATCACCTGTCACAAATGATGATAGAGGGCTCGATCCCTATTGATGACTCAATGCCAGAAGAGCAGCTCATGACCCTAAGAGTAGAGGACAATTATTGCCAAATCAGCAGTAAGCTCGTTGGAGCCACTCTACCTTGGTATGCAGATTTGGTGAATTACTTGGTTGTTGGTGAAGTGCCTAAGTGTCTGGACCCCTACCAGCAGAAGAAATTTTTCAGGGATGTGAATCACTACTTCTTGGATGAGCCCTATCTATACAAGAAAGGATCAAATGGTTTGTTTAGGAGGTGCATTGCATAGGAAGGGGTTCAGGGAGTCTTAGAGCATTGTCATGGGTCAGCCTATGGTGGTCATTTTGCCACATTCAAGACAGCTCAAAAAATTCTACAAGCAGGGTTATGGTCGCTTACTATGTTCAAAGACACTCAAGCGTTCATCTCCAAATGCGATCCGTGTCAAAGAATGGGAAATATCTATAAACAGAATGAAATGCCGCAGAACCCAATTCTAGAAAGTATTTAACTGTTGGAGAATTGACTTCATGGGACCATTCAACCCACCATCTCATGGAAATCGCTACATTCTCAAGCAGTGGACTTTGTTTTCAAGTGGGTTGAAGCTGTAGCTTGTCCCACTAATGACGCTAAGGTTGTTATCAAGCTATTTAAGAGCATCATTTTCCCCAGGTTTGGAGTACCTCAAGTGGTTATAAGTGATGTAGGTTCCCATTTCATTAATAAAGTGTTTGAGATTTGTTGCAGAAGCATGGGGTTAAGCAAAAGGTAGCTACACCTTAACATCCACAAACTAATGGCCAAAAGGAAGTCTCAAACAAGCAGATCAAGGTTATTTTAGCACGAGTTGTGGGAGTTTCAAAATGAGATTGGGCAGTCAAGTTAGATGATGCACTATGGGCCTACATAACACCTTTCAAAACTCCAATTGGAAGAACTCCGTTTCAGTTACTGTACGGAAAATCATGCCATTTGCCTGTCAAAATTGAATACAAAGCACTGTGGGCAATGAAATTCCTAAATTTTGATCTCAAGACTGCTCAGGAGAAAAAGCTTATGAATCTGCAAGAGTTGGAAGAAATCAAACTTGAAGCTTATGAGAACTCAAAAGTGTACAAGGAAATAACTAAAGTCTTTCATGACAAAAAAGATTGCACCCAAGAGGATCACACCTGGTGATCAAGTGCTCCTGTTCAACTCAAGGCTTAAGTTGTTTCCTGGAAAGTTAAAGTCAAGATAGTCTGGTCCATTTCGAGTTAAAGAAGTTTTACCCTATCGTGCTATTACCTTGATCAATAAAGATAACAAAGTCTTCACCGTGAACAGATAGAGGATTAAGCCATATCTTGCTGACGCGACTATTCTCGAAAGAACCTCTGGTTCTCTCGATGAATCACCCTAACTCTGATGGGTGTGAAAGTCAAGCTCAGTGACTTTAAACAAGCGCACTTGGGAGGCAATCCCATGGTATCTTTGTATATATTCTAATTAAGTTTTTAAAATTTTGTTTTGTTTTTTTGATTTAGCCTTTGATTTTTAGGACGTTACAAAGTGTCAAAGGGTGGTGTGATTTAAATTAGTGGTTTTGGCAGCAACTGAGGAAGTTGAACCCTGACGAGCCATACCACAAAAATTTCTATCACATCACCCAACGTTGGAAAAATAACTCAGCGGAATATGTGGTGGTTCGAGTTAATAAAGAGTTGATCTGAAGAAGGAGTAAAAAAATTTTAAATCTGGTGGGAAAATGTGGCTACTCGAGTTGGCGCATGGAGTCAATAAATTTTTCAGAAAAATGGTGTCATGCAATATCCACCAGATTTTAGAATGAGTCCACATTATCCTTAAACATTGCTCTATTCAGTCTAGCAAATCTTGCATTTGACTGATGGTGGTTGATGTGCATATGCCCTATTTTTAGCATTATCTCGAGTAGAAGTCAAAACATAGAAGGAGGGGAGGCCACATTTTTTTTAGCTAGTCTTGAAAATGAATTAAGTTGATTTGTGTTTCTGTTCATATCCCGTTAGAGTTGCATTCGTTAGACACAAACTTATTCATTATACTCTTGCAGGTTTTTGGCATATAGAATTGGCCCCACTCTGAGCAACAACACAAAATTTTAACTCGAGTCTACGTTTGCATAATACTCTGCACCACCACATGCATTAGTTGGAGTATGAAGTGATTTGATATTTTTAGGCTCCTCATCGCAAACTTTAATATCACGTGAGACTTTACCTTTGGCGAAAAAAAATAACTTGCTCCACTATTAGCTGTTGTGTTTTGTTTGCTCCTTGTCACTTCACTTGTTGCATTTTGGGTCACGAGCAGTTGGATTCACGACTTTCAGCCACACTATTTGTTTTTAAATAATTTGTTGCAATTATCACTCCACTCACATCACACTCGAAGCAAAACTTTCTCTCTCATAAAACCTTTTACTCTTGCTTCTTTGTTAGTGATAAGCACATTTAATTTCCTTTGCAAAAACTTTCAGCTCATCATCATTCAACATCAAACACCGTTTGAGCCTCCATAGTTCGAGCCACAACCACACAACACAATGAGTCGAGCTCACGCTACGTATCCACTGCCGTCATCTTCAAGTTTGAGCCTCACGTTACGTTACACTGCTGTTTTTTTGACTTGCAGCTCAAAGCGCAACTCGAGCTCACACCCCTCTCACCGCCGTTTACACTCGAGCTCTTGTTATTCACACGCATCTATTGGTTCCACTCGAGTCCCGTCCGAGTCCTTTTCTTCAAAGCAAAGTTAACATGCGTGTGGCGTGTGATTATTCTTGTGGTTGAGCAAAGAGTGAAATTGAGGGTGGATTCGTATCAAGCCGTGTGAAATTCGGGTAAGGTGGAAAACATTTTTGAAAAGAAAGGGAGTACACTATAAGAGTGAGAAGCAATATAAGGAGATCGGGTGAAAGCACTTCAAAATGACGGGTCACGCGTTCAATGGCCGAATCACCAATTCATATTGACAATGAGGAGTCAGGTTCGGAGTCACCTCAGTTAATTCATAGAACATCTAGATGAAGGGGTACAACCCAAGATTAAGTCATGGTTGAGCAGGACCGTGAGGAAGGAATGGAAGATGTTCGCAGCAGCTCGAGCGAGAGCGATGACAGAGTAGGTGGGTCTGACAATGAGGAGGTGACGTACAACCCAAGCTATAATGAGGCGCTGAAAGCTCTAAAAGGAATAGAAGTGGTGGGAATGCGTTATCTCCACAGAGTAACGATGTTGCAACTCGGCATTGCCAAGGATGTTGATATATTGCTGAGGAACAGCAGATTAACACAGTTTGTCTCGACCCTCCGCGCCAGCTACAAAACGGAAACTCAACAGTTCCTTGCTTTTGTTGAACTAAGGATGTATGTTGCGAATGAAGAATGGCTGCGGGCAAGAGAAGGATTTGGAGCTCTGACATTCTGAGTTAATGGCACAAACTACTCATTCTCAGCAATCCAGTTTAGGCAGCTTTTCGATCTCATTATGTCAGATGGACTCAACACTGATTTAGACAAGGAGGAGATAATTTGTTGTGGTAGCTGATTGCAAGTCCTAAACAGTATAACGCGTCTACAAGAAATAGCACCAAGATAAGAAACATTGCAATCAGATACTTTCACAATGTGATTGCATGCACATGTTTTGCTAGGCACGAGTCGGGGAATGTGCACAAGACAAAAATAGAGATGATCGATGCGGGTCTTAAGGATTACATCAACAACACAGACTATGACTTTGGGTTGAAGCTTGTGGGGAATTTAAACAACAATGGGTTTGCAAAGGCATTGATAAAGGAGCTTGTAAATTATAAATCATGGGCTGGAATGTTACAAGGGAAGAGTAAGCCCAAAATCTGTGTATGAGGGATTGTAACAAGGATATTAGAGGCTTGTAGTGCTCGTATTAAATCAAAGCCTATTCCACCATAATTGCTCGATACTACATACCTCGCGCAGCACAAAGTGTTGAGGAAGGCACCAAGCAGAGGGACTTGGATATATCGGTTTAGACAACCTGGAGCAGCGGACGACTAGATAATTCTGCTTCCAAATGTTGATGTCACTGCACTCAGACTTAATAACAACATTGCCTTCATGCCTCCTGCTAATCTCATTACTCCACCACAAGTCAGAAAAAACCAACCAGTGAGCGAACCGGAGCCAGCAGAGGAGCAAGGTGAAGAGCCAGAGTGTTACTACTTTAACGATTATGTCGATACAAATATACCAAAGGGAATGAAAGTGGCACCTAAACACCTCAGCATGGCGTAGAAAGGAATCAAATGGAATACTAAGGCAATATGTCTCATCCTGAACAAGCTCTCTTTATCGTTTGGCTCCAACACTAGAGGTTAAGTTCAAACTCCTCCGGAAGTCAGAGCACCAAGCCCACCACCTCTGAGACACTCCGGCTCTATCTTGAAACACACAAACAGACGCTCCACCTCCAACCAACCACGCAGAGCATCTTCACACATCTATCGACCAATGCCTTAACCTAAGCCTCAGCAATGGGAAACGACGCCACAGCTCTTGAGCTTTGACCTGAACTTGACTGTGCAGCTAGAACAACTAACTGAATATGGTGGTGCGTTATATAATTACAATGTTGAGTGAACCCCTGAGCTCAACATGGAGTAAAGTGTTGAACCACCAAGACAACGGTGCTCAATAAGTCGAAGATCAACAAGTAGACCCCGAAGGCAGCGCAATCAAAGTATTGAACCATGATTTGTAGAACCAGAGGTGCAATCCCAGCACTTCACACCGCAGTCGGGGCTTAGTTTCCTTGATCTGAATGGTTTAACTTCGCTACACTAGACACAACAGTCGGGGCAAAACTTCCTTGATCCTCAACATCCCAGCATCTCACGCAACCGCAGGGGTATAATTTCCTAGACCCTATGGGTTCCACGTCATGCCACTACATCACTCAACGGGAGCAACAGTCACAGGATGATGATGGCATGGACGTGGATCCTGCCAGATGGTCTATATTCTGCTGAGGTATAAATGCTCAACTCCTCTTGTACATACCATTGCATATTTTATTTTGCTTATCTAGGATCCTTCTTCATTCTTTTATCTACATAAGGGACTATGTGATTTAAGTTTGGGGGAGGGTTCTAGAAGACATTTGATCATGTTTTCTCTACTCTTATTTTTGTTTCTCATGCATTCATATCATTCATATTAAGTTTTCTAATAATCCAAAAAGATTTTTCATTTTGCTCATGCATTCATGTAAAGCATAGAAAAGCACAAAAAATTGATAAACTTTTTCAAAAATCACAAAAACAGAGTGTTCATGCATTGCATTTAGGATGAAGTCCAGAACTGCATTGGGAATTATGAGGTTAAATGCCATATAGAGTATCAGTTTGACATGCTAGAATCACTGCCCTCGTTGATAGTTGTTGGCTGCATTTATTCCTGTCATAAAAGTAAAAGTTGAACCATGCTAGGAATTGTTCGAATGAATCTCATGCTTTGATTGAAACTGTTGTGATTTGATGCTTATCCTTACTAAGTGGTAACCTTAATCCTGAATGTTAATTATCATGTCTTTGCATCAACTTTGAGTTTGTGGATTACTTAGAATACTTGGACTATCTTTTCCTTCATATTGCTACCTTGTTAGTCCAAGTAGATTCCCACCATGTTGCATCTCACCTTATTTCAAACTAAGTACTGATTGTGAGGCCTATTTCTGCTATATCTTGGTATAAGGTGTTAGGTGAGAGATGACAAAACCATGCCTCTATGTAGTTTCTGGTCCACCTTTTTTGGAGCAGACTAGGATTAGGTGGGTAGTTTCGATTTCTGTTGGATGTGGGAATGCTTGTGTCTAAGCATGGAAATGAATAAAAAGAAAAAAAATGGAAAAGAAGAAAGTCTAAGTGAAAGAGTCAAGGAGAGAAAGGGTAGAAAATATAAGAGTTTGAAAGTCTAGTAAATGTTTTTAGGAAGCAAATGAGAAAAGGTTCTAAGTGTTGTTAAAGAGAAAGAGACAAAAGGTCTAGATTATCTTATGAGTTAAGAAGAAAAGCACCAAAGTGTTGTAAGTGTATAAGTCCCAAAACTGCTAGAAGAAGTTAGAAAGCCCTCTATTTAGACTAGAAATGGAAAACTTGAGATGATAGTCTATGGGCAGAAATGAAAATTTCCTAATGTGTATTGGGTAGATTTAGATCATTTTCTGAGATTAGATTGGCTAAGTTGGAACTGTTTCGAGGTGTATTGGGTCGATAAAGTCATGGTTTTGTATGCGCCTGTTAGTTCTCACCTTTAGCATTATGTTGAAGCTTAGTCCATTTCGTAAGTGATCCCTTGTGCATTAATTGACCAGTTACTTGAAGAGATCATTCTAATCTCTTAGATCTGACCCTTGGCAAAACAAACTCTCTAGTGATGCTTAGACATGATTCATGGTTCTAATTTTAATTGAACGTTAAAAGGATAGGCGGATTTGAATGCTTGATTAGATTGAGGCTGAGTTCAAACGAATCTTGTGATTGTCATGGCTAAACCTTCAAGTAAGGTTGTTTGAATTGCATCTTAGAATTGCCAACTAGGACATTGATTTTAACATTCGAATCAGCATCTCTGAGTTCCCAACATTGCACCCTCTTTCCCTTCTTGAGTTTTTGCATTTGCTTGAGGGCAAGGAAGATTTAAGTTTGGGTGAGTTGATATTTATGATTTTTAGCATATTTCAGGAGTCTCATTTAGCCATTTTCTACATACATATCTACTACATTCTCATCATTTTAGAGTCCAATAAGCTTCATGCATTTGCATTAGCACACACATTGCAATCGAGGAGATTTCAGGTTCAGAACAAGCGGAAACTAAGGGATGCAAGGAGCAGCACTTGGAGTCAGATTGGACTTGGGGATTGTCAGATATTGAACCAACATCAGACGTGCACTCGAGTGGCAGATCAAGCCTAGCAGCACTCGAGTGACACTCAAGTTGCATTCGAGCCCACGGTCGAGTTTTGGACACACATGTGATGTGGTTCGAGTGTATCGTGTGTTGGACTACCAACTTTAAACTCATGGGCCTTTTTCAACGTTGGGCCAAACTAAGGCTAATTCCCACTATACGTTCGACTACTACTAATGGGCCGTATCAATCTAGGGTTTTACCAGACTTACTATAAATATTTGCATTTGTTGCCAAAAATAGATTATTCTAGTTTTTGCTTCTTTTGTGCAAGCGCCGTTTTCTTTGTAATCCCAAGGCACCAAGCCTTTTGTTGATGATTTTTATGGAATTTTCATTTTAGCTTAATCTTGCTCTTAGTTGGAATTCGAGTTCATTATTCATGTCACTTGTAGTGATTTTTGCTGCTGTTGTTTATTTTATGAATTCTGAGTAGTTCACTTAGGGCTCTTAAGGATGGGTTAGGTTCGCGTGGATCTTAGGTTTTCTAGGTCGCTTGAGGTTAGGATTGCTTAGATCTCATCTGATTTGGTGCTGTTAACGCTTTTTTTATTCTGATCAACTGAAGCTTGTTCTGANAACGCTTTTTTTATTCTGATCAACTGAAGCTTGTTCTGAGACGTTCTAGCACCCGATAGGTGTTTGGTAGAATGTCTGACCGAACCAACTTCAGAGATTCACACTCTTAGCTCGAGGGATCGAACGTCTGAGGTGTGAATTGGCTCCAAGCGAGTTGAGCGTTTATGCCGGTTAGGTTATCAAACCCTTATAGCGATAGGGTCTGTTAATAGCTTGATCGAGTTTGTTTGCCGCGAGAGTGTATTCAATGCCTTGTATTCTTGCTACCTAGAGATTAGCTCTATTGAGTGTTGTCAAGCGCCTAGTTGATCTAAGTGATACGTTGATCCGTGATACCTATTCCTCAAGAACCTGTTTTCTCACCTTGCGTTTATTTCACCTACTACTTTATTCTGCTATTGCTCTGTTTTTACTGCTTGCTCTGTTTATCTATTCATTCTGCTTAGTTTTGATGCTTTATTTAGTTTATGCTCGTTGCATTTAGGTTGCTAGACAACAAAACTATTCACCGTGATTGGCTTGGATTATAGTAGTTAGCTGTATCCAGAGTGCTAGTTACACTCCCAGTGATTTGACACCTATTATACTACATCGACATCTTAGTGTAATAGGATTTGATAGTAAAATCATGTTATCAGTGATGCAAATTATGCAAGTGACAGAGACATATGCAAATCAATCACATGTTATGCTTTTACAGTGGAAGGAAACACGATAAATTGAAGATCAAGACTACAACAAGTTGTAGCTTTATCTACTAAAAAATCAGAATATATAGCATTATCAGATAGTTGCAGAGAAGTGGTATGGTTAAGGGTATTTAGATGAAATGGGTTTCAAGCAAGAAGCAGCCAAAATCTACAGGGATTCTCAAAGTGTTATTTATCAAGCTAGAAATCGCATGAGTAGTGAAAGAACTAAGCACATCAAGGTCAAATACAACAATGTTTGAGAAGCTATAGAAGAAAAACAAGTCAGCATCCTAAAGATTCATACATCAAAAAATCTTGTTATGTTATGATGAAAGTATTACTTGGTCAAAAGTTCTTTAATTGCATGTTAGATTTTAACATGCAGAAGGCTAAGCTGGTCTCAGGGAAAATGTTTCATAACTAGAGCTTGGAATATAAAACCCTTGAGCTCATCGATAAGTTGAATCAACATAGCATGTTGTTCTTGACTCAAAGAAAGAGAGGTTCAAGGTGTTATCTTTCTACTTAAAAGGTCAATATGAAAAAGAAAAGATGGTGGCTTTCAGAGAGTTGAAGGTCACGAAGTTCAGGTTGAATTTCATGATGGTGTTGCTCTTAGCTGACGAGGGAAATATAGGGTTCAGATAAGGCAGAGACAAAGAAGGATCGAAGTGGAGTTTTGTGAAGTATCGATCTATCTTCTGTATGTCTAGTGTCTTAAGCCGAGTGGGTATGATTCTTAGTTAAGCCCACTAAGAGCTCATTGAGCTTGAGCCAACATTCAAAGGAAGATGGGATAGTTTTGTAGTCCATTAAGCTCCTATAACATAATTATAATCTGTTTTTCATCAAACATAGTATATAAGATCAATCTCTTATTTTTGTTCATCACGAAAAGAGACATAATTGAGTTTATAGGGAACTCTATAATCGTCTAGTGTCTTCTTCTCTCTTATCTTGATTCGAATCCGAAGTTTTTCTGCAAAATCAAATCAATTTTATGTTTAGTATCAGCTCAATTCATGAAGGTCAATCATCAATTAAGCAAAGTAATCCACAAAGATCATCCACAAACTAATAAATTACTCTAATAAAAAACATGTTTACCGATTCAATAAATCACCACTTGATTATCCATCTTAAATTTTTTTTTCAGTCCAAACACACTTAGCTATTTAGTTCTCTCGTAATGTTTGATAAAAAATTACATTTTGGTAATATAGGTAATCAAATCAATTTTTTAACTTCTCTTAATGCACCAATATATTTCTTAAGATCGGGATGTTATATTTTTTTCTTACTTGATCTTTCTCTTGTTGCATCATATAAAAAACCTGTAGTAGATAAAAGTACATGGAGTCACACATTCATGTGTTATCAACACGGATGAATTACACCTACATGTGACCATAGTTAGAACTTAGACGTGGCATTGTGCAATATTGTACTCCACAAAAATTGATGATTACCGAGTTTCGATGGTGGTTTGCTTGGAAGAGAAGAGCTTCAAGAAAACCCGAGCCACAATTGAATGGACATATGTTTTATGATAGGTGAGTAAATGGACATGATTAATTTAGTGGACAAAAGCTAGCCTTTATGTTATCGAAGGCCCAATGTCTGTAAGACTAGGCCATAGATGCACTCAAGTATCAGTTTTAAGCCTCTAATCAGTAGCCCCTGAACCGACATCGAACTTTTCTTCGGAAATCGGTTTTAGATTGAAACCCGGTTCAATCTTCAGATTAAAAAATTAAAAACCAAAGCTCTTTAATCTGGGCTCTTGATTCTTTCAATCAAAACCCTAACTCCTCCTTATCTTGTTTATTTGTCAGCTACTTTCATTTCATTGTATTTCGTAGACCGATTTAAAAAGTTTGCATTTTTCAACTTTAGCTCGTTTTCAGATCCTCGATTCGTCTTTTTAAACTATTATGCGAACTCACTTTTGTTCGTCGTGATTCTCTATATGATAATGATCTTCTTCTTCAAGATTGGTCGCTCCATCTCTCGTTCAAGGGTCAGTTTCATATTGTTAATTTTTCTTCTCAGATTCGTCTCTCTTAGCTTGTGTGTTTCTCTCCTGATTTTTGTTTTGTTCCTTTGAATGAAATTAGGGTGTTTTGTACGGTGGTGGTGTGAGATCGACGATACTAAAGGAGGCAAGTCTACTTGCTCCGCCGGCTCTTGAAGCAGCATCGGTCAATCAAGTGAATGGTGGATTAGGGTTTCTAAGACAGCACTTTGCTTCTTTAGCTTCTCGGAGAGGTTTAGTCAACAATGATTTGACTGGTGTTTTCGCTAACCCAAGACTTCGTCGATTCTTCTCTGATGAAGCTCCTAAGAAGAAGAGTATGTTTTTAAAACAGAAAAAAATACCCTAAAAGTTTGATAAATTTGGTTCTCATTAGTGTTTTTTTTGTTGACAATATATTCGGATTTGTGTAGATTATGAGAACTATTTTCCTAAAGATACAAAGCAAGAACCCAAGAGTGATCGCAAATCTGAGTCTAAAGGTGAACAGATTTCTACAATATTCTGATTTAGGAAATTTTTTGCCAATTTATGTTTCTTTGTTTTCTTTTTCCGTTTTGTCCTAAGAGTGTTTTTCGTTTTGTCTTATTTGTGAGAGAGCTTTAGAGGTTAGGAAAAGCTATAAAGCTTTGTAGAGATTATTCCCTCTTATTTCGTTATGGTAAATCATGTTAATTCAACTTATGAGCAATGTTTTCTGAAGAAAGTCATTTAACCAATGAATTTGTTTGTAAGTTTTGTTGACTCAAGAATATGGTTGATTACCTAGAGTGTTCGTAATTCGTATGTTGCATTGGAAATGGCCTTAGACGTGTCTTGTTACTCCACTGAGACATAACCATCTACTGACGTTTTGGAAGTTTAAGGATCTTTATGGTACATTGAATTATCCTTATGTCATTTTTTGGCCCTTAACCGCAGTCTGGTTTCTTCAATGAAAATCACCTAGCTTGCTAGAAGTTATGGTCGATTCTTTTATGTAAGTAGATGGAATAAAAAGAACCTGAGTCATTTCTATAAACCTAGCTTCTGAAAATAGTCTTCCTGTTTTCTGACGTCTTGTTGCTACTGAATGTATCTAATAACCAAATTTGTTTTTGTTGCAATACAGAGGGTTCAGACAAGAGTGAAAATGAGAATGTGGGAGACATGTTCATGAATCGATTCCAAAATTTGCTAATTCCTCTGCTTGCTCTTGCTATGTTTTTTTCTTCTTTCTCGTTTGGCTCTGGAGACCAACAACAGGCAAGCATATATTTATATATAAACCAAATGTTTTGATAGTCTTGGTTTTCTGTGCTAATGTCTATGGAATTGTGGATTTGACCCATGCTTTTATGTTTTTACCTGATATCATGTACTTCGTATTGGTCTCAGATTAGTTTCCAGGAGTTCAAAAACAAGCTTCTTGAGCCTGGTCTAGTTGACCACATAGATGTTTCAAACAAATCAGTAGCGAAAGTCTATGTGAGGAGCTCACCAAAAATCCAACAAACAGCTGATGATGTCCAAGGCAATGGTAACGGTATTCCCGCTAACAGTACCGGTGGTCAGTATAAGTACTACTTCAATATCGGAAGTGTTGACTCTTTTGAGGAGAAACTCGAAGAAGCTCAAGAAGCGTTAGGCGTTGATCCTCATGAGTTTGTTCCTGTCAAATACGTCTCTGAAATGGTTTGGTACCAAGAGATCATGAGGTTTGCACCCACTTTATTGCTCTTGGGTACTTTAATTTATGGAGCGAGACGTATGCAAGGTGGATTGGGTGTGGGAGGAACTGGCGGGAAGAATGGCCGTGGAATTTTCAATATAGGCAAAGCCACAATAACGAGGGCTGATAAAAATTCCAAAAATAAGGTGAGAGTTTTGCCGTTTTAAAATCCTATTGGAAATTGCAAACTATACCTTACATTTCTTGTTTTCTCGCCAGATTTATTTTAAGGATGTTGCTGGATGTGAGGAGGCTAAACAAGAGATCATGGAGTTTGTACATTTCCTTAAGAACCCAAAGAAGTATGAAGATTTAGGTGCTAAAATTCCAAAAGGGGCACTTTTAGTTGGTCCTCCTGGAACCGGTAAGACCCTATTAGCAAAAGCCACAGCGGGGGAATCAGGTGTGCCGTTTCTGTCGATATCTGGTTCAGATTTCATGGAGATGTTTGTTGGTGTTGGACCGTCGAGGGTGAGACATCTGTTTCAAGAGGCTAGGCAGTCTGCACCTAGCATAATATTTATAGATGAGATCGATGCAATTGGTCGGGCTAGAGGACGTGGAGGTATAGGCGGTAATGATGAACGTGAAAGCACTTTGAATCAGTTGTTAGTTGAAATGGACGGTTTTGGTACAACCGCTGGAGTTGTGGTTCTTGCTGGGACCAACAGACCGGATATTTTGGATAAAGCTTTGTTACGGCCTGGCCGTTTTGATCGCCAGATAACGATTGATAAACCTGACATTAAAGGCCGTGATCAGATATTCCAGATATACTTGAAGAAAATCAAACTCGATCACGAGCCATCATATTACTCTCAAAGGCTTTCGGCTCTCACTCCCGGGTTTGCTGGAGCTGACATTGCAAATGTCTGTAACGAAGCAGCTCTTATTGCTGCTAGACAAGGAGGAGCAACTGTTACGATGGCGCATTTTGAATCTGCAATTGATCGTGTTATTGGTGGTCTTGAGAAGAAAAACAGGGTAAATGATTCCTCCTTTTTGACAATATTTATAAGCAAGTTGGTTGCTCTGCTTTTTGGTTGAAAATGGAAATCTGAATATCTTAATTATGAACAGGTGATAAGCAAGTTGGAGCGACGTACAGTTGCATATCATGAATCTGGGCATGCGGTTGTAGGGTGGTTTCTGGAACATGCAGAGCCGTTGCTGAAGGTAACTATTGTGCCACGAGGCACAGCAGCGCTCGGGTTTGCTCAATACGTTCCAAACGAAAACCTTCTCATGACCAAAGAGCAACTCTTTGACATGACTTGTATGACTCTTGGTGGCCGTGCAGCTGAGCAGGTATTAATGAATTCCGTTCCTCTCTCGCCTTGAACCTTAACGAGTAGTAAAATGGGACAAGACTTTTCAGTTTCCAAAATTTTAGAATTCTTACTACGGTTCAAGATGATTCAAGTTTCCAGTTCTTTTAACCGCAGGTATTGATCGGAAAGATCTCGACGGGTGCACAGAACGATCTAGAGAAGGTGACAAAGATGACTTATGCGCAAGTAGCTGTATATGGTTTCAGTGACAAAGTTGGGCTGCTCTCCTTTCCACCAAGGGACGATGGCTACGACTTCTCTAAACCATACAGCAACAAAACCGGTGCGATTATAGACGAGGAAGTTAGAGATTGGGTAAGCAAAGCTTATGAACGGACCGTGGAGCTGGTGGAGGAACACAAAGAGAAAGTGGCTCAGATCGCCGAGCTTTTACTGGAGAAAGAGGTTCTGCATCAAGATGATCTCTTAAAAGTTTTAGGTGAACGTCCGTTTAAGGCAGCCGAGGTAACCAATTATGACCGGTTCAAGTCTGGATTTGAGGAGACTGAGAAGGACTCAGCCGCCACGCCAAAGGTGGACCCTGTGGTTGATGAAGGGGCCCCTCCGCCACTTGAACCTCAGGTTGTTCCGACGTAAGAGACTCTTCCCGGTTACAATTGTAAATTTAATAATGAATGCAGTAACACAATAGAAACAACAAAATACGCACTCTCTTGTCAGCAATGAATTTTTAAAAAATCTAAACTATTGCTTCTGATAAAGATTTTTTCGCAAAATTTGTGCGTATTCTTTTTCTGAAGAAATCAACTACAACCTCTAATGCTTTTTTGTTCATCATCAGTCTCAGAATGTATCAAGGAACATATTAACAAGCTAGAGAATGTTGCGACACATCTCAGTTAAGATTCGAACATATTTTGCTTGCTGGTTCTTCTTCATTAACTACAAGGAACCAAAAAAATAACACATGTCCAACTTAATGTCACGAACGAACTCAATCGTGTATATCAGAGTGAACTTAAAGAAAACCTTCAAGAGGTCGCTTTTTTAAGGGAGTCAGCTTTTGTGGCTTCTCAGGTTCTTTTATCAATGTTATTCTAAGGGTCCTTGTCGCTTAGGTTTCCATCCAAAGATGTTCCCAAAATTTGATAAGAGTATGTGAATGCATTAACAGTTAAATTCTTCAGCAGAACCGTGGACATGTTCAGATTCAGTTTTCAACCCTGGAGTGAGTATTTCTTCCCTGTGAACACTTGAAACTTGGCGTCATCAGAGTTTGTTGAACTCTCTTGCTCGATGTTCTTTGGATCAACCTACATACATTTAAAAGCCATATATACAGTACATTCCCTGGATGACTAAATTGGATCACATGAATGGAAATTTCCAGAAAAGAGAGGCATACTTTCACATTTTCTTTTAGAGCTGCTTTACTGCTTGAACCAAAAACGAGCTTTCCTGATCGTTGCCGTGGAGTAGTAACTGATAACTTCTCGTTTTCTTTCTTGGTTGGCTTTTCCTGTTGTTTTGTATCTTCCGTTTCAATTGATTTTGCTTCTGTTTTCCCATCTAACCGGTTTCCAGATCCAGTGAACGGCGTGAATTTGGGAATTTTGCTTGCTGGTTCTTCTTCATTAACTACAAGGAACCAAAAAAATAACACATGTCCAACGTAAAGGCTATTATGTCACGAACGAACTCAATCGTGTTTATCAGAGTGAACTTAAAGAAAACCTTCAAGAGGTCGCTTTTTTAAGGGAGTCAGCTTTTGTGACTTCTCAGGTTCTTTGTAATCAAGAGGAGGAGCAAAATCAACCTCACAATCGGTTTCGATAATACTCACAGCTGCAGAAGGTTTTGCCTCAACCACATTGATATAGTATTCCTTGTTATTATAAGGAACCATAATTGTGTCCCCAGTGGTTAAGCAGGAGTAGCTCCTAAGCGTAGTCTCCAATCTGCAAGATGTAAGAAAGATAAGATTCTTCAAATAACTAGTTAAAGGCAGATTCAACAACTTTAAAAATACGGAAAACTATTTAGTTTGGAAACTACAAACATGGCTTTTGGGTTGGATACGTCCAAGAAATCTTGGGTGTGAGGCTGCAGCTTAATGTAAGTTCCTTTTACCAAGCTGGTATTCCTAACTTGCACAATATCTCCCTCTTGAAGAGACATGTTTTGCATCATCTATAAGTAATGCCAACAAAACAAAGGACATCAGATTAAGAAAATAGTGAAAGAGAGAAAATTGCAAAGAAAGACGAAAACAAGTATACCCAATATGGAAAGTATACTAGGCCTTCGTCTGCGGTGAATTCTAGTACACCGCAATGTGTAGTCTTCCCATGCGAATCATTACTCAGTTGAAAGAGCATTGGGTATTCAATATGCAAATAAGCTGCGAAAATGGATTCAGATACCAGACATTATATTGGTATCAAGTAAAGAAAAACAGAAATACTAGTAAACGATGCCCACCTAGACGATCAAGAGCAGAAGGAGGCATAATAACTGCAGAGATCACACATATAAAAGCGAATGTCAGAAAAGAAACAATCTAAATATTAAGGAAGACAGTAGTATATCTTACTTTTGTCACCCTTCTCAAGATGTGCCTGCAATTAAAATGTTTAAGATTAGAATCGTTTTTTTGTTTCACTTTCGTTATAGTTTTTGATAGATAGATGAATCAAAGAAATTAGATTAATAATGATAGTACCTTGTCAATGAATGTGAATGGGTAACAACGGTAACACTGTTCGAAGCTAGAAGCATCTCCTCCATTCATATCTCCACTGCCACAAAATCAACAAGACGTAAAAAGTCAATAAAAAGTAAAAAAAAAAAAAAATGAACTTCATAATATTAATTGAGTAGCTTCCTCAGTGATAAGAGATTTAATGAGATTTTGATTATTCCATTGAGGCAAATAAACGAAAACCTTGCAGGCATAAAACAAACAGAGAAAAAAGAAGAAAAAAAACTTAATATCTACTTCAGAATTCCATACGATGGTCCAATCTGAAATTTCAACAGGTAAATTTCAATTCAAAACCCAAAAGAATAAGATCTCCTCCAGATAAACTTCAAAGGCGTTCATCGAAATACTTAAAAACAAGCTACAATCCAAACTATTAAGCATTAGTCAATAAATCCAGAGAGTGTTGGTAACTTAACAAGAACGAGAAAGATGATCGGCACAATCTTAGGGACTACTCCAATCCGTTGGGTTCACTAAAAAACGAACTATAAAGTTTACTAGAACATGAAAAAACCGTTCCCAAAAAAGCAAACACACCTGATAAAAGGGTTTTGGAGCTTGAAGATCGTCTTCTTCGAGAAGTAGTCAATGGCAGATCGGAACTGAAAATTTGGAAAGTTGTTTCGATTGAGAAGAAGAGATTCTTTTATATATAGGTTTTAACGGGCCGAAAAATCATGGATCGTATTGTATCAAAAAATGTATAGAGAACGAGTATACACGTGGCGCATGGTAATTGGTTGGATTGTGGACCCAATTAATCCTACGTAAAATTCAATAAATAGGTTATTATAACGAATGTTGAACCAGAATACAAGGTCATATAACGAATAAGAACTAAAGAAGCATTTGTTAATATGGATTTTGAAGGGTTTTCTTTTCTTTTCTTTCCCATAAATAAACTAGTTATATATTTTTTTTCAAACATAAACTAGTTATATCATTGAACCAAAAGGCCAAAAAATTTGGACAAAGTACAACAGTAGAAACAATCAAAATTAAACTAAAATACAATGAAGAAATCGGTTAAAAGAAACTAACAAACACCAAAAGGCTGCAACTAAAACCAAAAGATTGTAGAGAAACAATACCCTATCACGACTGAAGATCAGGGTTGCGAGGAGAGGATAAGTTAAAGGCTCTTCCAAGCTTTGTTTGAGGATTCAGCCTCAAAATTTGGGTAACACTTCCTTGTAGACTTTTTGTTGAGTACATGTACTTCTTGTTAAGTTAGATTCATGGACATGTCAAGTTCAAATGTCGCTGTGAAATTGTCCACGTCAATGTTTTTGTGTCATAATATCTTGGATTGTTGCGGAGAAAATTACTAGACCATATAGTCTGTCAATAACAGTTGTTTGAAACTCATGTGCAAGGCACAAAGAGCTGTTTAATGAAACTCACGTGCAAATCACAAGGAGCTCATTAATAAAAAACATGTGCAAGACACACGTAGACTTGGAGTGGAAGTTATTTCAAAAGAGTTTGAATCACGATAGGATTTTATCAATATGAGAAGATCTTATCAAGAGAAGATTTTATGGTTCAGATAAGATTCGAGTTTGTTAGATCTCGAGTAGATCTAGGAACAAATCGAGTCGACCCTTGGTCTATAAATCTCAATTGTAAAACTAGCTTCTTGAAGAACTTAGAGATTACGTTTTAGGTTGGTTTTTTAGTTTAGATTAATTCCAACAGAAGTGTAAAGATTTGAGAAAAGGTTGCCTCTCATTAACCTTGAGTCAAGTATTTATACATGTGTACATATAAGTTTAACCTAAAACCCAAATTGAATAGAATAAGGAATATTCTTTAACTACATATCTCAATACCCCCCCTCAGTTGGTGGTGAAATGTCTTGAATCCCCAACTTGGATAGTAAGTAAGTGAACTTTGGTGAAGACAAAGATTTGGTAAACAAGTCTGCGGGTTGCTTATGCGTAGATAAGTGCTCGATTTTGATGAGTTTGGAGGTGACAGCATCTCAGATAAAATGACAATCTCGTTCAATATGCTTCGTTCGTTCGTGGAAAACTGGATTGGTTGTGATATAAAGTGCCGATTTGCTGTCACAGTATAAAGTCATCGGCTGCTCATGAGTGACACCAAAAGTAGAAAGTAGCTCCTTGAGCTATTTTAACTCCTTCAAAACATAAGCCATTGATTTATACTCGGCTTCAGCAGACGACATGGAGACAATTTCGTGCTTCTTTGTCTTCCAAGATATCGGAGAGTTACCAAGGAGAATAACATAGGCATTAAGCGATCGCTTTGTTAAAGGAAAAGCACCCCAATCTACATCACAATAGACAGTAAGATGTAAATTCGAATCCGAGCGTAGAAGAATACCGTAGCCAGCTGTTCCTTTGAGACAACGGACTGTACGAAGAGCAGCATACCAATGAGACTCAAGCGGTGTTTGCATGAATTGTGACAAGATATGCACCGTATACGAGAGCTCTGGCCGAGTGAATGTCAAGTATATAAGGCGACCAACAAGTCGTCTATACTTCTGCGGATCAGCAAATGGAGCACTTGAATCGATAGAGAGTTTATGATTTGCTTCTATCGGTGTTAAAGAAAGTTTGGTAGCTAACAAACTAGCTTCGGAAAATATGTCAAGAGCATAGTTCCTTTATGACAAGAAAAATCCAGCATCATTACGAGCAAATTCTATACCCAAAAAATACTTTAGCTTCCCCAAGTCTTTCATATGATAACACTTACTGAGATAATTCTTGAATTTTTATAAGATGGAGATATCATTGGCAGCCACTATGAAATCATCAACATAGATTAGAATATGTAGAGAGACACCATCACGAGTGTAAGAGAAATGAAAAGTATCTGCTTGACTTTGCATAAAACCATAGGCGAGTAAAGCGGTGCTTAGTTTTGAAAACCAACACCTCGGTGCCTGTTTCAAGCCATAGACAGATTTCTTGAGATGACAAACTTTTGTTGGATCTTTACTTTCAAATCTTGGAGGATGCTTCATGTATACTTCTTCATCCAAGTCACCATGTAGAAACGCATTATGGACATCCATTTGATGGATTTCCCAACGCTTTGCGGCTGCAACATCAACTAAAATTCGAATGGTCGATTTTTTAGCATCTAGAGCGAAGGTTTCGATATAATCAACACCTTCTGTTTGACGATTTCCCAGTGCAACTAATCAAGACTTATGGCTGGATATACAACCATCGGAGTGATACTTGATGTGATAGACCCACTTATAGCCTATAGCTTTCTTACCCGGTGGTGGTGTGGTTTCTTCCCAAGTGCCATTAGCTATTAAGGCAGTATGTTCATCACCCACGGGATCAAGACAAGCTTCTTTATATGATGTCGGCTCTGTGTCTTTAGTAACTACTGCCAAGAATACCTTATGGCTGGGAAAAAAAGAAGCATCAGATAAATAATCAGAGATAGGATACGTTACCTTACTTGAAATCGTAGTAGAAGAGTCTGTGAGTGGAGTAGCGAGAGAGAAAGAGATGGTTGTTGCATGAGGTGTACTGTGTTTGTGACAAAATTCTTTAAAAGCATAGATGGTTTGCGAATTCGCTGACCTCGACCAAGCAAATGTGGTAATCCTGGCGAGGATGGTTCAAAAGTATCATTAGGAGATGACACTTGTGGCGATGGTAAAGATGAATGCACATGAGCAGTTGGCTCAAGTAATTCAGCGGACTCTACGGGAGGTGGAGAAGTAGTAGTAGGCGGAGTATCCTGAAGATGGAGAAGGAAGTATAGGCAGCGGTGGTGTATCAATCCCAGGGAACTGATCTTCATGGAATACAACATCTCTACTAAAGAAAAATTCATTAGTCTCGATATCAAATAATTTCCAAGCCTTTTTACCACAGGATAAACCATAAACAAACATCGTCGGCTTCGATGACCAAACTTTTCTTTGTCTCTAGACCTTCGATGTGCGTAAGCTAGACACCCAAACACACACAGTGCATCATATTTAGCAGTTGTAACATGAAGTATCTTATAAGGAGTCTTACCATTAAGCAATGGCGTTGATGTTCTATTAATAAGATGCGCAGCAATTAAAACACGTTCTCCCAAAAAAATGAACTGGTAGTTTTGCTTGAAAAAAACATGAGCTTGCCATATTAAGAATATGTCTGTGTTTCCGTTCCACATGTCCATTTTGTTGTGGAGTGTCAACACAAGACGTTTGTTGTAAAATTCTATTTTGCTGAAAAAATTTATGATAAGATCATGAATTCACTACCATTGTCCGAGCGTATGACCTTTACCATTTTTTCAAATTGACGAGTTATCATCGAGCAAAAATTTTGTATTAACTGCACCACTTCTGATTTCGCTAACATCAAAAAAACCCATACAACACGTGAGTTATCATCAGCAATAGTAAAAAATATGTAGCACCACACGATGATGGTGTCCTATAGGGTCCGCAGACATCACAATGGATCAAATCAAAAGGGGCAGTAGCTTTATTAAAACTTTCATGAAAAACATTACGAGTTTGCTTTGCTCGATAACAAACATCACAAGATCATGTGTCGAACTCAACATCAGACTTATTAATCAAATTTAAAGAACTTAAAACTTTACTAGAAGGATGCCCAAGTCTTCTATGCTACAGAACATCCGAAGAAACCTTCACAACAGCTGCATGACTTACATTAGCAATCTTTAAACCCATGAAGTAGTACACCCCATCTCTCTCTTCATTGGCTCCAATCAGAGTCCTTATAAAACGGTCCTGTAAGAAACATAACGTATCAGTAAATAAAGCGATTCCACCAGTTTGATTTGGTAATTTCGACACAGAGAGCAAGGTGCAATTAAAATCTGGAACATAAAGCATATTGTCAAGAGAGTAATCATCTCTCAAAGTGAAAGTGCCAGTATGTGTAGCACGAGAATGTCTCCCATCAGGAAATTTGACTTTCGATGATACAATAGGAGTAACATCACCAAGTAATGACTTGTTTCCAGTCATGTGATATCAAGTCACAGGTTTACTAGACACTTTTTCGGTAGCAAGATTAGTTTGCTGTGATTGAAGAAGTTGAATCAACTGAGCCACTTGATCTGATGTTGGCAGCGTAGGGGTAGAAGAAGAAGAAGCGACACGAGCTGAGTTGACACGACCACGGCCACGATCAGAGTTATTACCAGCTCGGCCACCTCGTTCACGTGATGAAGAAAAGTCATGTTGTTGTTGCTCGATATACCAATCAGGAAAGCCGTGCAACAAAAAACATTCAGAAACCTCGTGACCATTGCGTTTACAATGAGTGCAAAACCTATTTTATCATGACCACAAGTAACGGTAGCAGCAGTCATAGGAGGATCCGATACAACATGAAATCCAACAGCTTCGGTCACATGTTCCTTTGTTTTTACCTTAGTTGTTGTTGTTCTTCGCGAATAACTCGAGAATAGACCGAATTTAAGTTTGGTAGAGGATCTAGGTTAATTATTTGAGATCGTATCGTCCTAAATTGTGAATCATCCAAACCAAAGAGGAATTTATGAACACGAGTATCTTCACGTTCTTTCTCGATATCTGTTGCAGCTTCACACGTACACGATTGTCATGTCTTCAAGTCTTGAAGCTCTTCCCACAATTTAGATAGACGGCCAAAGTATACTAGCACTGATTGACCTCCTTGTTTGCAGTTAGTGATGCTGTCTTCAAGAAGATGACGCCGAACACCACTATGAACAGAAAATCTACATTTGATAGACTCCCACAGCTTATGAGCATCATGCACGTGAGAGATGGTAGAGCGAGTGGTTGGATCAATTGAAGTCTGGATCCAACCAACGATCATAGAGTTAGTCGTGGTCCACAAGGATAGGTCTGGTTCTGTCGTTGGTCTAACGATTGGTCCATCAATGAACCCTTTCTTTCGCTTAGCTTGTAGCGAATTTGAGATCTCCGTTGCCCACTCAGAATAGTTATCACCACGCAAAGTAACGAGAGTAATGAGAGTACCAAGATTGTCAGAAGGATATAGAGTCTAGGGAGAATTGGTAGAAGAAGAGGATGTTCCAGGAACATCTTTATCGGCCATGGCTTAAGAAAGAATGTAGAATTTAGGCTTTGTAGAAAAAAACGTGAGAGGCTGTAAAATTAGGTTAAAAAAATTTTCTGCTATGATATCATGTAATGATTTGAAAAGAAGTTGCCTCTCATTAACTTTGAGTAAAGTATTTATATATGTGTACGTATAAGTTTAACCTAAAATCCAAATTGAATAGAATAAGGAATATTCTTTAACTACATATCAATAAGAAGTTTTTCTTATGTAGAAAAGACAAGGTCTAATAAAACTTAATTCTTGGTTTGATTTTTTAAGTGTTATCTATTTGTCTTTTGCAATATTGACTTGCATTTATTTTATTTGGAGGGTTAAATTGCATTTTGCGGTCCTTTTTTTCACAAAAATCCTAACATTCATAAACATTGATTTTTTTGTTTTGTTTTGTTTTGTCAGTACTTCAATTTAAAAGTTTGATGAATTTTTACCGCTTACCTCACAATCTAGTGACTAGTGTGAAGCAGATTCTAGGTACTAGTTTATTACCGGCTGATTTTGGCAGGCTAACTTTCCCAAATAACAGTTCAACCCAATCTCAACAAAACGGACTACATGGTGGGGAATCAACAAATGAGTACAAAACCTATCCATGGTATATTCAGATTGACATTGGGGTTACAAATGCTTCTGTTTTTTGGGTCAAAAACGTTGCTTATACAGTAAAACTCTCTCTTCTGATGGCTTCTAACATTGACGTCTCTTCTCCGATGCTCATTTTTCAGAGACACAGTTTGTTGGATCTTCACCAGTTGAGAGTAACTTTCCAATTAGTCGGTAACCTGTGTTTGTTCCAGTGGTTTGTGTTGGTGTAGAATAGATGTTAGTTTAATTTGTGTCTTTTCCCTTTGGTTTTATTTTGTTTTGGTCTTAGATGTAGGTGTTCGCCGGAGCTGATCTCTGGCTTTGTTCTTGTTCTCTTGTCTGGTTTTAATTTGCTTTGGTTTTTCTTTTAGTTTTAGTTGTTTTCGCTATAGGTAAAGTAATAAATTCCGGTGTTTACCGGTGTTAGTTTTAGTTAGCGATTCCAATCTTGGAATCGTTTTCTCTTTGGTCTTTGTCGGTTTATTTTCTAGGCCACCACCGAAAGAATTCAGGCGAAAGAGATCATAGATTCCGGCAAGGATTTCAATTAGGAGTGAAGATCGAGCTGCGAAGACTCCTACGATGGTTTCCGGCAAGGCACAGGTTCGATACGCCGGAGATTGCATGGCGGCTACATCGAGATCTCGACACATGGAGGTAGATGGTAAGCCGAACCTCCTAATCGGCGTACACGTGGACCGAAGTGGCCTTCAAGGAACAGCACACGTGGTTGCTAGAAGTTTCCTTTTCTGGGCCTGTTGGGCCTTTTCGAATATAGGCTTCTAATCTCGTTTAAGTGTAGTCCGACACTGTTCTTGGGCTTTTGGCCTAACTTCATGTGTAATAGGCATATAATCAATAAAATAAACTTTAGACGGCAAAAAAAAAAAAAACATTGCTTATACCATGGGACAATAAGCAATCATTGGTGGTCAAAATCTCAATTCACTTGCCATGTTAAACTTTTTATACAAGTAGAGAGAATTTGAACTATGCCTATGTGGAATATACCTAAGATTACATATAATTCTGTAACATTTAAAACACTAATCAAACAGGAACCCAAGAAGAAGAAGCATAAAGAGTTCGACCTTTCCAACCTTGTAACAACCATTTACTATTTTCATCAACCACAAAGTCTTTATGATAACGCCATTTCTTCAGCTTTTCCCTTAACCAATCAACAAACTCAGCTTTAACTGGTTTCTGCTTAAACCCGGCCCTAACCATCCTCACCTGCCATTGCCTGTACGTCTCTGGTCTCTCTACCCGATCTGCTTCCTCGCATGCTATAACGTTCATTGCCTCTCTCCCGTAAAACTCCCTCTCGAACCTAATCCTCTCTTCGTTATCCCGAGGTAACGTGGAATCAAACATGTCGAAGAGAGAGGAGTAGTGGTAAATAGCTTCTTTGAACCGCGAAATGAAGAAAGGTGCGTTGAAAGAACCATTGACGACAGAGTGGATGAAAACGTCTGGATTCATCTTCCTTATCAGTTTCAAGATAGCATCTCTCGGGCAATACTCTTCGCTTCCTGTCTCGTCTTGAAGGTTCTTGAGCCTGAGTCCGGCGTTTACTGCTAAGACTTCGTTTGGTCGTATATCAAGGTCCTTGATCCTGATCGTATCCCAGTTCTGAGATGCAATGGCTTTGTACTCAAACGGGACGTTAAACCGTTTACAATACTCTGCTAATCTCCGTCCCGTCTCTTCTATTCGTTGTGCTGGACGAAATCCACGTTGAGGCAGCTCGATTCCTGTAATTCTCAGTTTTAGCGTCATATCTTTCCGATTCGACAGGTATTTGATAAACATAGGCCACTGAAAGCCGTAGAGAATCCCAAAATCGACTATATGAAGAACAGATGCACCTTTAGCCGCATCAAGAATCATACTAAATGAGAAGAAATACATGAAGGTCACAAACGGAGTCGAGGAAAGATAAACTCGGTATGCTTTAAGTGTATCCGCAGCGGTATTTGTCAACGAGGTTATAGCATTGTAGTAAGTCTGGATCACAAGACCAGTGCTTCCCTGTAGACGCGCCTCAAGTGCATTGACAAAACAATGGGCAAGTCTTTGCGACCCATCACCGAGAGGGGAAGATTGTTGCTTTATCTGCAATAGCAAATCACGAGCCGTGGTTTCATCGCCTGTAGAAATGGTTTGTGCACAGAGAGTGAGAAGTGTATGGAAATCAACCACTTGACTTTTCTTCCCTCCTTTCTTCTTCTTTTTTCCTTCTCTTTTCTTGTCACTCTGAATTGCTTCAATCGCTGTCTGGGGATCGCATTCCTCATCACGAAGCAAAACCTCATCAAACATCTCTGTTATTTTCTCATCTTCCACATTACTTGCAACTTGCTTGCTACTCCTAGTTTCCTCAAAATCCAACATTTCCCTCTCATGATTCTTCTCAACTCTTGCGAGATCCGTTCCCATCTCTTCTTTGGTTTCCAGATTGATAACCCATTGATCACTATTGGGAAGAAACTTCCTAGCTACCTCAAGCCCTTTCTTAAACTGTTGAGCTGACTCTACATCACTAAACATACTCCTGACCACAATCTCATTCACAGGCTGACCAATTTGTGGAGTTGACCAGGATGCATCCCTAGAGTTGCTACTAGTAGTAATCATTGAATCAGGACTAATGGACTCAGATTGAGAATCTGCAATCACTTGTTGCAACATTTCTTCGGTTTTGCGTAAAGCCAATGAATCATAGAACATAGATTGTTTATAATCCCCAATACTCTCTTCCATAAGAATCTGGCTCACATATTTCAACAGTGTATCAGATGGAGGAGAGTTCTGTTCTTCTATTGGATCACCAAAAAAATTAGGGTTACCATGAAAATCACCAGATGAATTGAGTAATATGTTATTCTCGTCGGAACACCCGAAGGCGTCAAGAGATTCAAAGAAGTTGGGATCCATTGATCAAAACCCTCATCAAGAGATATGGTTGCTGCTCTGTAACTGTAACAGAACCCGCATAAAAAGCTAACCAAAGAAGAACACAAAAACAGAGAGGGTCAAAGATTTAATCAAAAGAGATTAAAAAAAGTTTAAAGTTTATATTACAGAAGCAATCAATAATTGAATTTACTACACATGTGGAAGAACAGACGAGAAACACGGGGAGTTGATGTCATTGCTTACCTTAGTTGATTGATGAAGCGGAAACAATCTGATGATGTACGAGGTAAACTAATGATTTTTTAGATTATTGCAGATGTGTTTATAGTTTGACGACAGGTTTGCTTCAGGACAGTATTCACATGAAGTTTATGCAGTAAATAAGAAATTGTCCAGGAGGAGACAAGTTTTGTTCGACTTGTAAACGAGAAGTCAAACAGGCTTTGTTGGTAGCTCTTTTGACTTGTCTCTGCAAATTGGGCCTTTTGGCCCAATTCTTTGTTCCATATTAGTCTTATTTTAGGAATCCAAATGGTAGAATTATACACTCCTAACAACTTTTACCATTTGAAGTGATGTAATTCTCAAGACGCACAAAAAAGACATACAATGCTAACAAATATAACAGATTATTTAGGGCAAAACGCGCAACACTTATCTATAATTTTGCTACTTACATTACATTCGAAACTAATAAACATTATAAATATAAAAGTCAATAATCCTTTTACATCATGGTATGCGTGGAGAACTATGTCTCTCTTAAAGCCTACTAAGTAAGTTAACCCAAACATAGAAAGGCCTCAGTCCCCAAAGAAGACAAAAACCCTAAACCTATACCAATACACTAATCAGAATGTCAAATGTACATAAAGAGTCAAGAGACTAACAACAGTAAAAAACCCGGTAGTTGCTTGGGATGCAAGACAACAAACTCTCTATATAGGAACCATAATAGTTGAAGCATACACAATTCTGCCTTTCCAGCCCTGAAGTAACCAGTTACCATCTCGATCAATATCAAAGTCTTTGGTTTTGTATCCACTTTCCACCATCAAGTTCAACTTGTGAACCAGTTCTTTCTCCAGTGGAATCTGTTTAAACCCAGCTCTCATCGCCCTCGCTTGCCACTGCTTATAACTCTCTGGTCTCTCCACTCTCTCTGTCCCCTCGCACGCCACCACGTTCATGATTTCTCTCCCATAGAACTCTTTCTCAAACATAATCCTCATTGGATCTTCCCTTTTCAGATTCGTGTCGCACATATCAAACAGAGATGAGTAATGAAACAAGACTTCTCTAAACCTCGTGACAAAGAAAGGCGCGTTGTAGGATCCGCTAAGGATTGAAGGAATGAACACGTCTGGTTTTATCTTCCTTATTAGTTTCAGAACCGCATCTCTCGGACTGTTCACAACCACTGTCTCATCTAGGAGGTTCCTAAACCGAAACAACGAGTTAACCGCCACAAACTCGCCTTCTCTTAGCTTCAAGTCCTCCACTCTGATCGTTTCCCATTTCTGCGCAATAGCATTGTACTCAAACGGAACGTTGAACTTCTCACAATACTTAGCCAAGCGATGACCTGTCTCAATAACTCCCTGAGCTGGTCTAAACCCACGTTGAGGCAAGTCTATACCCGTTATCCGCAGCTTACACGATGCACCACATCTCCAAGCAAGGCGATGAATCAGAGAAGGCCATTGGAAACCATAAGATATACCAAAATCTATGATGTGGATGGTTTTGGCATTGGCACTCAGAGCAAAGTGCTTAAGACTGTGGTTAGCAAATACGATGGCGATTTTCATGAAGGGACAGACCGAAATGTATGTCTGGTAAGCTTTCAACATGTCGAAAGCAGATGTTTTCTTTGAAGATAAAGCGGTATACACCTGAGTACCTATCCCAGCCAAGCGTGCTTCCAGACTGTTTGCAAAATAATGTGCTAATCTCTCTGCCCCATCGCCGTAAGGCGAAGAATATTGCCTTATCCGTCTTAACAGTTCGTCAGAAGTTCTACGATCATTGGTTGACACAGCTTGAGCACAAGTAACCAACAAAGTCCTCAAATCAGGTGCTTCTTTCATATAAATGTTACCACTAGCAGCCACTTTCTCAGCTTTATGACCCTTACTTAACGATGAAGCTTTCGCAGTTAACTTTGGAAATTTCTCGTTAAGAATGCAGACAGGTTTCTCCATAGGCCTGCCAAACAGCAGAATCTTATCAAACATGTCAGACAGCTCAGTTTCATCAACATAAGCAGCTGACTGCTTCTTACTTCTTTCTTCAGCCAAATGTTCATCTTCACGCCGCCAATTGCTTTTCTTTCCGGTCAATCTGTAAGGAACATATTCATTCTTCTCCCTCATAACAGACACTGGAGAGACACTCTCCTTGGATCCTCCCGAAGCAATGGAGTAATTTTCTGCATCTAGAACCAACTGAGAACTCTTAGGAAGAAACTTGCTAGCTTCCTCCATCCCTCTCTTGAACTGAAACGCCAGATCGCTATTCTGAAACATATTAGAAACCAAATCATCACTAGAATTTGACCCCATAGCCGCATCAGGGCGTCCAACAACCGAGTACTGCGGACTAGATATAGTAGAAGTGGACTGGAAAACGAAGTTATTCACGATCGGTGTCTGCAACCAAGAAGGCCTATTGTTCTGCAAACAATCAAAAGTCCATTGAGAATCAGAGGAAGCAGTTGTGGTGCTTGAGGCATAAGAAGAACCATCAGGACTATCAACCAACTGAACAAAGCTTGTAGTAACCAGAGGCTGAGAATCATCATCCGGGTACTTTTCGCCGAGAGCTTCATAAAGAGATTTCTCAGCTGCTTGAAGAGACAAAGCATCGTGAAACATACAAGGCTTCTCTTCCATGTCTTCTTCCATAAGAACTTGACTTATGTATTTCAGAACAGAATCAGAGAATTCAGAATCTGCAGCAGCAAGGTTCTGTTGGGAATATGGCTCTGTAGGAGGAAGAGATTGAAAGTCTAACAAAGATTGATCATATAGATATAATTCATTTCCTAAACCAGAAAATTCAGTCTGGTAATTGAAATCGATCCTATCCAAGGATCCAGGGAATCCAGCTGAGTAAGAACCCATTTGATGAAATCAAGAACCGTAGAAAATGTTCACAAGTAAACACAAAATCCTCTATTGAAAGCTGAATCTTATTCTGTTTTTTTCTCTGGCCACCATACAAAACAGAGAATCTAAACACAAAAAAATGAGTTGTTATATTAATCTCAAGGAGATAGAAGAAAAATTTGGTTTTGGTAAGAATCAAAAAGCAGAACATACCTATAGGAATTAAGATGCGCCAATTCAGATGCTATTGAAGATTAAAGCTTTGTGTTGGAGGAAATGGTCTGTGTAAGTGGTGGAGACCTTATGAATATACAAATGTATATAAACTATAGAATAAGAAGAAATGAATGAAAGATACTATTTCTTCAATTATTTAATAAGAACAATTTTTTTGTCATTACTTTGTCCTCTTTACATGAATCAGAAAACCACTTGTTGAGGAAACTTCCCATATCGAAAGTTTAATTAATATAATTTCATTTGGAAAATTAAGTACAATGTTACTACTAAAGAGGAGTATACAATTGATTCAAATAAATGATTTTGCGTTTTGTGAAACTTTATTAATCGGTGTAAACAACAATGTAATCCACCAACTGATCAAACATTAATATGGGTGGTGACCTAAAAGATTAAAGATGATTGGTACGATTAAGTTGGCATAAAAGTAAATCCTACGAGAGTATGCTCATTAAAAAAATTGATGATATAAAGAAAACAATTACATGTCTAGTTAAAATTGTTTTTTTAAAATATAACTCTAGTTGAAAAATAATTACTGTTGAACTTGAGCTAAGTTCTAAAGAGATGAATCTGCAAATCGATGAAAAAGACAAGCAAAGAGAAAACAGAGCACACAAAGGATTTACGAGTTCGGATCTCAACCTGAGATCCTACATCTCGCCGGAGCCAAAACCGACTCCGGATTTCATTATCAATCTTGTCCTTAGCTCTAAAACTCGAGCCGATTTTACAAACTCCTCTCTCTCTCTTACTCTCTTCTCCCTCTTCGCCTCACTTCTCTCTAACTCTCTGTTTCTTAG